>JACEFZ010023987.1:837500-930000 GCA_014155875.1 Cepaea nemoralis
TGTGTGTGTGTGAGAGAGAGAGAGAGAGAGAGAGAGAGAGAGAGAGAGAGAGGAACGTGGATCTCCATCTAAGATCGGCATATTAGTTATCATCTACAACGACCGATTCCAATAAGACGGTAACTGATTGTCAACAAACAATGAAATGTATCTGTTAAGTTGCCTTTCAAGAACTTGCTATAGATACACTCACCAGTGGCGTCATCAAGATGCCAGATACTAAACACAGGATTAGTGTGAACGGAATAGATATAGAAAGCAGGTAGTACCGTCTACTGTCATACGGTAGCTCAGTCATATGTAAGCTATAACAATATATAAAGAATGTGAATTCTATATAAGGTATAACAACATATAAACAATGTGACTTCTATTTAAACTAAATCAACATGCAAACAGTGTGAATTCTATAATAACGTTCAGCAAACAAAATGAAATCCATAACGACATAAAGATTGTTTGAAATATAAAGATTGTTTGAAATATAAAGATTGTTTGAAATATAAAGATTGTTTGAAATAAACAGATATTTTTTGAAATATAAAGATTGTTTGAAATATAAAGATTGTTCGAAATATAAAGATTGTTTGAAATACAAAGATTGTTTGATATATAAAGGCGATGAATAAATCACCAAAACACGAGAAGTAGGCGGTAAGCTTTTCTAGAACACTATTACAAGAAGCAAAATGGACATTGCGGCTAAAGCCATTGTCAGTACAGAACAAACAAACACAAACCGACACAATTACATGAAAATCACTTCATAAAAATATAAATATACAAGTTATTTATCTGTATCTTTGTTGAGCTCTGGACACTTTCAAATATAAGGCAACATACAGACAATTTGAATTCTATGCCAGCTATAACAACATACATGCTTCTGGATCTGCCCGAGGTGTTTTGGAACGTGACTGCATGTTCGGAGCGATGGCAGCTGGCTATGTCTCAGAGTTGACCGGTTTTTGCCTTATGCAGAAATGCGTGGCTGCTGGGCGATGAACTGTATTTTCGTGTACTGTGTGGGTGAACATCTAGGAAACATCCAGATGGGAAAATGACTGCCGATTCCATCAGAGATAAACTGGATGTTTCGTGGGGAACTATTGTGTTGACATTCTGGCGGCGGCATTATGCACAGTGTATCTGTGCGGGCTGTTGTTTGTCGATACTCCTGTCTTTTCCACTTTTCACATTGGGCAGTGGGGAGCGTTTTATGTGATATTCACTGGCACAGGAACGGAGCATAATCTGGACGACCCGTTGCTGTGAAGTTGGAACCGCGACTAACTAACTAACTAACTAACTAACAACATACAGACCAACATATACGATCTTCTGCCATCTCCCTCACCACATACATTTTCATGCCGCAGGTATCTCCAGTCTCCGGTATCCATCTTCATGCTGTAAAACTCCCTCTTCTCCCAGGCACCAAACCTCCCATCACAGTTCTCTCGGAGCCAATGTAACTTTTACTACGATCATAGTATTTCAGTTTCCCATACATAATACACTTTATGACCCTGTTTTATTCCATGTTCTTGTCTCTTAGAAGTCAGTATTTTTCGTTCCCTAAATCCCCAACATGCTAAGACAGTTTTCTTAATACGCAAGTTGGAAATCCCCGATTTTCTTCTTGAGTAATCGCGAGATGTTCCTTGTCTCACATCCGTGTGTGGCCACGGGAAGGATGCGTGTACTCAAATATTTCCCTGTCATTTATTGCTGGTTTTGTGCAACACACAAGGTAGGTTTGAACCTCTCAATAATGGATGGCTGAAAATGGGAAGTAGGGGTGTGTCACAGTTATGACCTAAACGTTGTTAATTTGGTAGCAGACATGTTTTATATATCAAATTAAAGTGGGAAAGCAGAGGGAAAACTACTGTATATAAGTCCATGGTAAGCATAGGAAGTCGCTTAAGACGATTAATCACCCGATGGTACTTAATGAGATAATTAAAAAGTTGTTGCTTATCCTCTACAGGACGTAGCAGTCAACGCCGGCATTGTCTGGCTGTTCCTGATTCCTGGGCAAGTTTACATTCGGTAGTTTGCCATTGCTTTCTGAACGACCGGCACCCTTACCATTTAATTAAAAACACCTAGGCAGCTATATTTCGACCACGAGTGTGCGGGATTATGATTTGCGTCCTTAACCTCTTTGCCATGGGGCCGGCTAATAAGTTAATACTATAGTATGTTTACTTTTGTCTGCCCAAATATAAAATTCCATATCTCAGTAACCAACTTAGGGAAAATGATGAGATTTAGCAAATAACCTTATCATTATGTCCACCCAACAAAAAAAAATTTGTTCTGGAGATTGTACAACCGATTTCAAAGTTTGTTTATATGCGGTATATAATTTACGGGACAGAGATGATGAAGTGCATGTTATTAAATGTATTACGTCTTCACACAGAAACATTAGTGAGGAATATTTAATTTTCTCGTGGGACATGGGATTGGCCTTATGACAAGTGCCTCGCTTAGAGCCTTGTGTGGTCATCCGAACTAGCGGAAAATTACTGTAAAACAAGTTTGTTAGCGATAAATCACTAGTTTTTCACCAAAACATCAAAGAAATGTCGCCGCTTTCAATGAATCAAGACACATTCCTTGGGTCGAGGAAAGACGGCAGGAACAATTTCATAACGATGCAACAGACATTTTCAAAATAATTGATCGTGAATGAAGGCATTCGTTTCTGGACAGACTATATAATTTTAATCTCTGCATTGCTGTTGCAAGTCAGTGTCAGGCTTATTGTGAACTGTGCCCTCTGACTGTGGAATCAAGATGTTTATAGCGTGTGACATTTTCTGTTTGATGCTCTGTATCTAGGTCACATACCGTATCTCTTCTGTCAATGCATGGGTTCTTAATAACTCATTATAGTTCTGTCTGTTCATTCATTTATTCATTAAACTCATTAACTATACCAAACATGTGCCAGGTCTCAGTCAGATATGACTGAGCTATCGTGTGATAGTAGACGTGACAACCTGCTTTCTGTTAGCATCGAATGTTGGGTCTTAGTCAGATATGATTGAGCTACTGTATGACAGTAAACGGTGCTATCTATGCTCTGTTAGCACCGAATGTTGTAAGTCAGGTCTTAGCCAGATATGACTGAGCTACCCTACGACAGAAACAGGTACTACCGGTTTTCGGTTAGCGCCGAATGTTGGGTCTTAGTCAGATATGACTGAGCTATCGTATAACAGTAGACAGTATTACCTCCTTTCTGTTAGCGCCGAATGTTGGGCGGCACTCACCAAACCCGACACCCTACATTATGTCAACTGCTTCAGGCGGAGGAGCGTAATTTGGGAGGGTACAAGCCTTTTCCTAGTGGCGAAGTGGTCAAGCTGTTTGCCTCGCGCTCCAAAGTTTGTGGTTCGAATCCGGGCTACCTCTTTCGGTTCACGGGTCCAGTTTTCTCGGAGACACATGGGGGTAGTCGCTGGTGCTACGGAGTTCGTGCTTTGCGTGAGGCTTTTGGCAGACCCTGCGGTCAGAGACTGAACCATATGGGATACAACCAAGTGCAATGAAGTCGATCCTCTCGACGTGGTCAACAACCAGCGAAGAGTGCTAATGCTACTACTTGTAGTTTGATTATGTGTCCGTCTGCCTTTTCCTTGGAGGACTATGTGCGGGTCAGATGCTTCGGTCACTTAATGCGGCGTCAGTCTCCCCAGGTCATGATGATTTATCTGTTCTTCCCAGGTATGGTATTAGAAATAGTTAAAAGTTAGTTGCATATCTTTTACAAGACGTTTGCAGTCAACCCCAGCATTTTTTGCTGTTGTTGATGTCTTGGCATGTTTACGTTCAGTAGTTTGCCATTGCTTTCTAAACGACCGGCACCCATACCATTTCGTAAAACACCAGCGCAACGCGATCCGCTAGCCGAATCTCGCGCAGCTGTGTTTCAAACGCGGTTATGCGGGATCACGAACCTCGTCGGTAACCTTATCGCCACGGAGACAGGCTAACAGAAATATGCTTTTGAAATACACGTTCGGAGGTTGCAAACACGATTTTCTTTGATCTCCGTTACTAATCTGACAAGAATGGAAACAAAAAATGATACCGACTACAAAACAACGGATGCTGTGGAAAAAAGACACTGAATTTGCAGCCTAGAACTGTAAATGACTGTAAAATTGTTTACCTGTCTAGTATTTCGATGAACGAACAATGATTTCTAACCTCTACGTAACATAGCGTCTGATTCACTTGAGTAATGCACGTGAAATATTCCTTTCGCTTCACAAGTTTCAATTTAAACAGACTACATCACATTGTTGATAGTATAAAGACGAAACAGATTAAAGGCGGGGATTCGAGTTCATTGCATCCGGTCTCATGTCGTCTACCTCGGTCTCTCTCAAATAAAGATCAATCAATCAATCAATCAGCTGTGCGGCTGACCGCCAACAGAGAGCATTGCACAAAACACGAACTCCGTAGCTCCAGTAGTCAATGCAGTGTCTTCCCCATGATTACATGTTGTGTTTGCTGTATGTATTTGTTTGCTGATGAAGGTTAGTGGCTGCAGAGTTGTATTTTTCGTAATTGTGTCCTGTAAAGCTGCATTACTTTGTGTTATTTTAAATTGATTACATTTCCACAGTTTTGTCGCAGTTCCACTAATTGTATATAGAACTTATACTGGTGTTTGTATACGGAACATGGACAATAATTAGACAGATATATATATATATATATATATATATATATATATATATATATATATATATATATATATATATATATATATATATATATATATATATATAAAATATATATATTTCTGTTCAGGCTTATTTTCTTTGCAGATGGAGAATCTTTCTTTGTTTAATTAAGAATTATGATGAACCTTGATCTTCTCTGCAGTTCAGCATTGCTCTTAAATGACCACAGGCTTCAGACTTAGGAGAACGTCACAGTTCCTTCTGAATGACGCGTGGATCGGTAATAGTTGAACCAGCCTGTTCTGTGGATGGTGGTTATTCATAGCTCAACGCTTGTTACAATCTTGGAGGTTTTGCCATTACCTGTGCGATAAGAGGACCCACGTGCGATCCTTGACTTGTTCAACACCAAATGTTTCGAGGTGGATTAGATCATTCTAGAGGAGAGATGCGACTCTTCCAGTTGTTGGGCTTCAAAATCCGGTACTGCCTGCGTCTCTTGACAATTGTAGAGAAGTTGCTTCTAATCTCTTTTAAATTTTAATGACAATCTTTATTCCTCGACAGCATTATTTTCTGAGATGATAACGGCGCTTGTGCAGGACAAGTCATAAGGTGTGGGAACCTGACGCATGGCCCTGGTCTTCAGCTGTCGGAAATCCTTGGGTTTGTGGGCTTTCTTGCAGTAACATTTCCGCAGGTTGTTCTTCTATGTTTGTTTAATGACTGTGGCAGCAGACTGTACGATACTGCCGAGTTTGGCTGCAGCATCGCCGGTAACTTTAGCCACACTCAAGATTTGCAAATCCTTCTAAGCATCCAGTTGCTTTAGAAGTTCTTCCTGCCTCGCGGTTCCTTAGTTTTGACTTTAGCAAGTCTTTGTAAGTACAGTGGGTTGATAGAGATGAGTTTGATCCGAAGACAGTGGTTGTTGTCTCTGGAGCGGTCATGGCTGGAAAAGATTAGTTTCATTTCTGTGCCATGCCATGCGGGTGTACAAGGAGATTAGCAGGCTGACAGGCTTGTGGGTAAGGCTACTGTGGAGGGCGGATGAGCCATGGACCAGACGGACACACTGAATGCTCTACGTGAAATAAGATTTTTACGAGAACCAAGTGATGACTGTGAATCTACAACCGTGGTCAGACTGCGAGAAAAAAACAAGTTAAAAGAGGTGTGGCCAGACAAGAGCACTATGCAGGAAGCCAAAGAAGAATGATAAACCAACAAAGAAGTTGTGTCGTTAGCCGCTACACGCTTCGGGATTTGCAGAGACGGGAATCCGAGCACTTATGGACTGAATGGTTCGACGTGCAATGAGGATGATCTACCGATTAACTAACTAAGAGCGGGTTGAGTCAAGAACCGACATCACAACTCTTCGGACACTCCGATACGTGGTCGTCTGATTATGTGTCCGCCTGGCCCTCCCTTGGAAGTTTGAAGTGTCGGCCACAACTCTGGTCTCTTCCTGTAGCACCCGTCTCTCCAGGCCGTGATGGTCTATTTCTTCTACACTATACACCAGATTCCAAAAGACCCCGACCACATCTGCCTTATCATGCACCAATACATTTCAGGTGATACAGACCCAGCCAATCTTGGGCAGTATTCCGAACTGAAAGAGTTGTTTCTTTCCTCTTTGTAGAAACAATCATCATCATCATCATCATCAAGTGTCCTGCCAGCTGGCGTAGGCGTTCATGGCTCTCCACAGATCACGGTCTTTGTTTTTCTGGATCACCTCTGCTGCTGATATTCTTCCATGTCACCGTCTCAATCCATCCAGCATCATTTCTCTTGGTCTGCCTCTGCCTCTCTTCCCCTCGATCTTTGCAGTTGTCACGATGTTCTCCAATGCCTCTCTTCTCATCACATGACCGAGGAAAGATGTTTGTCTCTGTCTTATTGTTGTATATAATGTTCTAGTTTCATTAGCCTGTTTCAGGCAGTCGTCGTTAGTTACTCTGGCAATCCAAGAAATTCACAACATTCGTCTCAGGAACCACATCTCTGTTGCTTCTAATTTCTTCTTAATTTGTTCATTTACATTCCAAGATTCACTGCCATACAGCAAAACTGGTTCTACATAGCATTTCAGCACTCTCTTGAAAAACATATATGTAAAAACAATATATATTGAAAAACATTTATTAATGTCAATTAAGCTGCTGGTTGTTGCTTTCTGGGCATAAGGCAGATGAATCGCCAGGCGTAGTATTCAATTTTACATTTCCTGAGAGGAGGGCTGTTGTTGGCAGTCATGTCCAGCTTATACAACAAAACTGTTGGCCCATGCACTAATTGGGTAGACGGAACATGCAAATACCGAATATTTAACATCAATAATGATGTTATAAACAGAACATGCTATAAAAGAACAAGAATCAAGTGAAGGAAAAACGCAACAGAGATGCGTGGATCGATGAACAAATGAATTTTTCTCCACCTGATGAGAAAGTGAAAAATAACAAAATTCCCAGCCCATTACTCTGAGAGCAAAAATAAATAAAGGCTGGAAAAAACATTGACAACGGGTGATAATAACGCCAATCTGGAAGTAGATGGGAAAGAATGGGACATAATTCCTAGAGGTTATAAGTATTCTGCCGTTATGGATTCAGGATGCACAAAGGGTGACTGTTTGTGTCCATATCATTTGGTGAAGGAGGATTCCTGGATTCTACGTTCAAGTGAAACCATGTGTTTAGATTATGTGTCTAAATTGTGGGTGTCTATTACAAGCAGGCGGGCAGGCAGGCAGGCAGGTAGTCAAGCAGGCAGCCACGCAGACAGTCAGTCAGACAGACATCAGGCAGACAAACAGGCACGTAGGCAGTCAGTCAGACAGGTAGGTAGGCAGTCAGGCAGGCAGGCAGATAGACAGGCAGGATGGCACACTGGCAGAAAAGCACAAAGGCAGTCAGTCATACAGGTAGGTAGGCAGTTAGGCAGACAGACAGACAGGCAGGATGGCAGACTGGCAGACAGGATGGTAGACTGGCAGACAGGCACGTAGGTAGTCAGTCATACAGGTAGGTAGGCAGTCAAGCAGGCAGACAGACAGGCAGGAAGGCAGACAAGCAGACAGTCAGGCAGGCAAGTAGACAGTGAGACAGGCAGGCAGTCAGGCAGACGGGGCATGCAGAAAGACGGACGTGCGGATACAGACAAACAGACGTACTGGATATAGAAAGACAGACAGACGGACGGACGGATTGATAGAAAAATACGGAAGGACAACTCGTTGAGTGACAGTGACACAAGATACTGACTCTGATGCCAACCGCTTGGTCAGGTAGGCAGCGACTTGTGACAAACCTGAAACACTCTAATGTGGATATTGATCTACCGCTTACCGAGCGCGTGCAATGCGTTATGCACATGAACGAGCGCGCGGAGAATTCTCACTTCCGGAGGATGAATAACTTCATTAGAGGATGCCCCTGAGGACGACATGCGTGCCTTGGGCTTTCCGTGGTATGGGTTGTCGGGGTGGGGGGTCTTTGAGAGCCAGTTACCCGGTCCATTGTTCGGGTATTGCCAGACTGTATGTCATCTAGATTGGTGATTCATGTGCATGTAACATGCTTAGCTTAGAAGACTCCAAACCAGCTGCCACTGCACAGCCATTGCTTCCTTACTTTTTCTTCTTTTGTATCATCATCATCATCATCATCATCATCATCATCATCATCATCATCATCATCATCATCATCATCATCATCATCATCATCATCATCATCATCATCATCATCATCATCATCATCGTCAGCATCAGCATCTTATTTTTCCACTTCCGCTTCCTTTACCACTTTCTTGTCCACTTTCTTGTCCACTTCCTTTTCTACTTCCTCTTCTACTTCCTATTCTATTTCCACTTCCTGTTGTTCCATTTTCTATTCTTTCACTTCTTCTTCTTCTTCCAGTTCTGTTTCCGACACTTCTTTTTCCTCGCCTTGTACTCCTTCATCTCCTTCTTCTTCTTCTCCTTCTTCTTCTTCTTCTTCTTCTTCTTCTTCTTCTTCTTCTTCTTCTTCTTCTTCTTCTTCTTCTTCTTCTTCTTCTACTTCTTCTACTGCTTTTTCTTCCCTTTCATATTACCTCATGTTACTGGGAAGATCGAGGGAAAGAGACGAAGAGGCAGACAAAGAGAAATGATGCTGGATGGATTGAGACGGTGGCATGGAGGAATATCATCAGCAGAGTTGATCCAGAACACCAAAGACCGAAATCTGTGGAGATACATGAACGCCTACACCAGCTGGCAGGGCACTTGATGATGATGATGATGATGTCAGTCAATCCCAGCATTATTTGCCTAATATGATTTCTAGGTCTAGTTACCTTCAGTAGTTTGCCATTGCTTGTGAACGACCGGCACTGATACCATTGAATAAAAATCAGCGCAAGGCGATCTACATCCAAACCGCCGGCAGCTGTGTTTGATCCTAAAAACATGTTCATAAATCATGTAGAAAATAGGAGGACAGACGCTAGCCAAAGGTGCTGGAACTTCAATTACCCCTCTCCACGACGCCTAATGACATCAGTGGAAGACAACAAGAAAACATTGGGCCCTTCTAACCATTCATCGTTCATACATCAAACATCTACTGTGCATATTAATTCACATAGAGAAAAAAAAACAATGTCAAATGAAAGTTGTGAATATAAATAATGCTATTAGACTGGCAGGCAGGCAGGCAGGCAGGCAGACAGGCAGGCAGGCAGACAAGCGCAGACATGCTCACACAGACACATGCATAAACGCATACACACATCGCTACATACACACATGCATTCGTGTATACATCATATACTGACACTCTCAGTTATACACCCTCTCAATAATAAAACTACACACTCCCTCACATACGCCCACTCAGAAAAGAAGTAAAGACAGAGAGAAAGAAGGGGGAAAGAGAGAAGATACTGGCAAGGAGAAATTAGATTTTTAGATTTCAACAGAAATGTTTATCAATCAATACCATTACGCGAAGCAAACAGGACAGATACGGGACAGGAAGCAGATCTGGAAAAAATGTAACAAGGAAGAACAAAAGACAAGAAGTCAAGTTTCAACAGTAGCTAACATGGTTTGAATGTGGATGCAAGTAATGTAGATGCAAGTAATGTAGATGCAAGTAATGTAGATGCTAGTAATGTAGATGCAAGTAATGTAGATGCAAGTAATGTAGATGCTAGTAATGTAGATGCCAATAATGTAGATGCAAGTAATGTAGATGCTAGTAATGTAGATGCTAGTAATGTAGATGCAAGTAATGTAGATGCAAGTAATGTAGATGCTAGTAATGTAGATGCAAGTAATGTAGATGCCAATAATGTAGATGCTAGTAATGTAGATGCTAGTAATGTAGATGCAAGTAATGTAGATGCTAGTAATGTAGATGCTAGTAATGTAGATGCTAGTAATGTAGATGCAAGTAATGTAGATGCTAGTAATGTAGATGCTAGTAATGTAGATGCAAGTAATGTAGATGCCAATAATGTAGATGCTAGTAATGTAGATGCTAGTAATGTAGATGCAAGTAATGTAGATGCTAGTAATGTAGATGCTAGTAATGTAGATGCTAGTAATGTAGATGCAAGTAATGTAGATGCTAGTAATGTAGATGCTAGTAATGTAGATGCAAGTAATGTAGATGCTAGTAATGTAGATGCTAGTAATGTAGATGCTAGTAATGTAGATGCTAGTAATGTAGATGCTAGTAATGTAGATGCAAGTAATGTAGATGCAAGTAATGTAGATGCAAGTAATGTAGATGCAAGTAATGTAGATGCCAATAATGTAGATGCAAGTAATGTAGATGCAAGTAATGTAGATGCAAGTAATGTAGATGCTAGTAATGTAGATGCTAGTAATGTAGATGCAAGTAATGTAGATGCAAGTAATGTAGATGCAAGTAATGTAGATGCAAGTAATGTAGATGCAAGTAATGTAGATGCTAGTAATGTAGATGCTAGTAATGTAGATGCAAGTAATGTAGATGCTAGTAATGTAGATACCAGTAATGTAGATACCAATAATGTAGATGCTTGTAATGTAGATACCAGTAATGTAGATACCAATAATGTAGATAATAGTAATATAGATGCTAGTAATTTAGATGCCAGTAATGTAGATGCTAGTAATGTAGATGCTTGTAATGTAGATACCAGTAATGTAGATACCAATAATGTAGATGCTTGTAATGTAGATACCAGTAATGTAGATACCAATAATGTAGATACTTGTAATGTAGATACCAGTAATGTAGATACCAATAATGTAGATAATAGTAATATAGATGCTAGTAATTTAGATGCCAGTAATGTAGATGCTAGTAATGTAGATGTTAGTCATGTAGATGCTAGTAATGTAGATGCTAGTAATGTAGATACCAGTAATGTAGATGCTAGTAATGTAGATGCTAGTAATGTAGATACCAGTAATGTGGATGCCAGTAATGTGGATGCTAGTGCTTAGTGCCATCAGATGCCAGGACTAGCGGGAAGATCACTGTTCCTGGTCTGTCCTCTCCTCGTCATCCCTGTGTGGATTAAGTCTAGTCAGTATAGGACCCTTAAAATCCCTCAGGGCGCTCCCGGTACATGGTGCTAAACCCATATATGTGTATAGATGGATCTCGGTGGCTGATGTTGTCAGTAGCCCAGCGGCCGCCTTTACTTCCCAAAACAATCGTGGTACCCAGTGTATGATTGGTCGACTGGGAGGCCGTGTCAATTTTGAAACAAAATTTGTCCAGCTGGGGCTCGAACACAAGACCTGTAGGTCGGAAGGCGAGTGGCTAGCCAGTGCGCTACCGAGGATCCCACAAGTGGGGGATACCTTTGCATTAACATAAAGTAGATTTGTAAACTTCTGGTCCCCAACATGACGGATAGGCATTTGAATTGTTAAGCCTCTTGAGTGTTTATGCTTCTGGTTGCGGTTTGCAGTCGCATTTTCCTCATGTTGGACTGATAGTGCATGGTTCCGTCGCCTTGCTACTGAGCTGAGTGTGTGGAGTGATACTGTGAGCTGTGAGTTTCGTGCGGAGTGCTTTTACGTCTGTCCGAGGTTGTTTGTAGCGTGAACTGCATGTTCAGAAAATTAGTGGCCTGTCGGTTGCTGACGTAACTGGGTTGCCGTATATTTTAATGTGTGACTGCTGGTTATCTAGTGACTGCCGCTTCCGTCGACGATGAACTGTATTTTTCGTGGCGGACTTTTGTGATGGCATTCTGGCAGCGGCATTATGCATAGTATACTTGTGTGGGCTGTTGGTGTGTCGAGATTCCTGTCCGTTCTACTTGTCACACGGGGCAGTGAGGAGCATTTTGTGTGATATTCACTGACACAGGAACGGGGCATAATGAGGCGACCCTTTTCCGTGAAGTTGGAACCGCGACTAACATAAAAGTCCCTATTGTTTTTGATGGGTGAGAAAACTCTAACCTCCACAGCTCACGGCTCCTGCACTAGCCAGGAGGCCTTAATTCCTCGGGCTCAACCCCCCCCCCCCCTTCCCCCTTTCCCACGTGGCCAAGCCATTCATATAGCTACTTCTCTGTCTGCCCTTTGTTCTTTTCCCCTCAATCTTGCCAGCTGTCACCAAGTTCTTCAATTTTTTTTTTCTTAAAGCATGCCCCAAAATATGTGACTGCAGGAACAGCGGCATCAGAGCTGAGCTGAGTTGAGCTAAGAACCGACACCACTGCACTCAGAACATTCCCATACGTGCTCCGTCCCCTCGTTTAACAGCCAGCGAAGAGTCATACTGCTAATCGTTCGCACCGCTATATGATTGAAAGTTCCCCTTGTCTTCCCTCTCAGGTTTGAGATTCTTCCAGAACCCATACTGATCTCCTGCAATATCATTCTTTCAACATACGGGTTCTCAATATGTTCCCCAGCCTTCTCCAACTGGTCCCACAGGCTCTCGAGCATCTCTCGCTTATCTATAGGTAATCTACCACTAAGAGGTGCATTTCCTACCAGCCTATCAGCCTGTTCATTCTCCCGCACTCCCGCATGGTCAGGGCAAAAATTCTATACATTCTGCGACCTCTGGAGCGACGATAGCCTTTCAGTATCAGAAGTAACTAGTAGTACCCTAGAGATAATATGTGGGCAGACATGACCACCAAGATCCGAAGGACATGGGTTGAAGTTTCGACCTCCTCATTCGCTTCACTCGTGCATTGTTTTTCCCGAAAACCAAGAGGGTTGTAACTGAAGCTACGGAGTTAGAGCTATGTGCTACATTTTCGGAAGACGGCTCTGTGGAAAGAAACCGAGCCGTATGTGACAAAACCTGGTGCAATGAAGTCAATAATGTTTCTTGCTTCCATCAAGTAGACAAATACTCCATAGTTATGCTGTTAACAGGTTTTCTCAATCTGTTTGAAATGAAGCGCCAGTGCTTTTCCTCACCGCCTCATTCACTGAAATCAGCAGAAATCCCTCCACAAACGCCGTAATGGTTTTGTGTGTGTGTGTGTGTGTGTGTGTGTATGTGTGTGTGCGTGTGCGCGCGCGCGCGCGTGTTTGCACTAAATGATAAATATTGTAGCATGTAACCTAAAAAAAGTGTTCTAATGACAGAAATGCAATGCCATCTCGTTAAACAAACTAGGCTATTTATGAAGTTGTTGATGTACAAGGCCATCCATTACTGGCTGGTCGATGAATTACTTCCGGTGGTTAGGGACACAGGTCCTCGGTAATCTTTAGTACTTGTCAACTATGACAACTGCGGAGAACCTTGACCCATTTTACTTTCATATGTTGTCTAACGTGTTTTATTTTTCTGTTTCTTCTTCTGAATCTACTTCTCCGTCTTCTTCTCCTACTTCTGCGTTTTCTGCGTCTTCTTCGTCTTCATGGAAGAAATAAGGAAGACAGAAGAAAGAAGAAAGACGGAAGACAAAAAAAAGGAAAACGTAAGAAGAAAGAAGGAACCGTTAGTTGTTTATCCTTTACATGAAGTCGTAGTAAACCCCTCATTTTTTGGCTGCTTGTGATTTCTTGGCAAGTTTACGTTCAATAGTTTACCATCGCTTTTTTAACGACCGGCACTCATACCATTGCATGAAAACCAACGCTAGGCGGTATGCGTCAAAATCCCCCTTAGCTGTGTTTCGTACGCGGTATTCGGTATTACGAATTGCATTCGTAAGAAGGAAGAAGAAGAAAGAATGAAGACGTAAGAAGACTGGAGAAGAAAAAGAACAAAGAAGAAGAACGAAGAAGCTAAAGAAAAAGAAGGAGGAGGATGTATTCATTAAGCAGGAATTAAAAATCGATCGCTGCGCAATCATTGAAATCGGTTTATGAATATTGTGTTGGTACACTGTAATCTGAACTGTAAAATATACGTATAATAAAATTCATATTTAAGCTAACTGACCACGATGCTTCTATGTCTGACTATTTACAGAGTCAGATAATACACTTCTCGCCAACTATCTGCCCGTTCGTAGTCTAGTATATGTGATTCATTAGTTAAATAGTCTAGACAAGTATACGTTGTGTGAGTATAGTTTTGAGGCATATTTTATTCCTATGAAATCGTGGTAGAGCAGAAGTTAGCAAGCTCGGCTACCTGCCCAGTGGTTATGGGGTTAAATCCTAATCAAGGCAGATTTGTTTCCCCAGGTTGATTTGCCAAAAGTGATGCCAGAAAATTTTCAGGAAAGTAAACGTGGTCGCCTTGACATTGGCCGTGTCATCCGACGAGTTCTGATTGGTCTATTGAAGTATGGGAAAAGTGTTGTGTTGTTTGTCCATCAAGAATGATGATGACCGTTCATTTCATCCAGCCGGGTTGAAAGTATGGAGCCGTGAGTTCTAAGATGGCTGGTAAGGCATATTTTGGCTCCAAATGTTCTTTGACAATGTGGGCAAAGATTGCTTGACGTTCCAGGAGGAGGATCTCCTGCAGTGGTTTTTCTGTCCAGCCTTTTCTTCACAGCTCTTGCAGTCTTGGTTGCCTCACAAGTGACTCCACCCTTGTGAAATGATGTACGCCGCGAATTTCGGTCTTTGGCAGCAGTCTCACATGTGTCGTGATGAATTCCAGAAGCTTTTAGTGAGATCTTCAGAGTGAATTTAAAGCGTTTCCTCTGACCGCCTTGGGAGCGTTTTCTACAAGGCAGCTCACCATATCACCATAAGAAATTCCTTTACAGAGCCTGTGATCTGGCATGCGAGTCAAGTGACCAGCCCAGCGAATCTGATTCTTCATTAGTAGAGTGTGGATACTGGGCATGGACGCTCTTTCTAGAACTTCAGTGTCTGGGATTTTGTCTTGCCATTCAATCTTCAAGAGCTTCCTAAGGCAGACTGTGTGGAAGAGGTTTAATTTCCTAGCATGTCGCTGGTAAACAGTCCAGGTTTCACAAGCATATAGCAGTGTGGATAATACAACTGCTTAGTAGACTTTCAGCTTTGTTTGCAGGCTTATTCCATTTCTGTCCCATACATTCTTGTACAGTCTGCAAAAGGCCGAGCTGGCCTTGGAGATTCTTGCATTCAATTCGTCATCAACGGTACAGCTTGTGACACAGTGCTGCCGAGATAGGTGAATTTGTCCACAACACTTAGACTATGAAAAATACCATACACACAATAAGATTCAAGATTCAGGTGGCCTATATTTCACTGACGTCAGTTCACTTTCTTCTCTGGCGCCCTCTCGCTCTCGCAGCAGAACTTCTTTGATGTAGGGCTAGTGCTGGTAGTTGATGATGTTGCATTCTAGCGACATGGCCGAACCATGCGATCTTCTGCCTTTCTATGTATGTGGCACAAATTGTTGATCCCACTGTCTGTTTAATAACATAATTTCGTCTTTGGTCTCGGATAGTTCAGTTGACAGCTCAATTCAAGCATCTCATCTCACGGGTGTTGATTTTGCTTAAGTATGATTTGAATAATGTTTAATTTTGACATTGGTGTGAATATGTTATTTATTATCTGTCGGTTTGCGGACATAGCTAAATGTATGTGTCCTCCATAATTCTTGAACAATAGAACGTGAAGAAATACATCCCCTACTGATTTGCTGGACCTCTCGTAGGTTCATCCTTATGTGAACATAGCGATCTTAATTTACATTTCAAGAATATCCAAGTCTGATGTTGGTAGTTTAGAGTAAATGTGCCACCATCAATATTCCGGTTGAAAATATCATCTTGTTAAACTGTCATCTACTGCTAATATAGTACCTTGCGGTGTATGGCAGGGAAATCTTTGAGCCTGAGGAATAAAGGCCGCCTGGCTAGTGCGGTCGCCGCGAACTGTGCAGGTTAAGATTATTTTTTTTTTTTCACCCGACAGAAAAAAAAAAATCCCACACCTTACCGAGGGATCGAACCCGGGCCTCCCGAAGGAGAGTCCGGCGGTCTAGCCCCTCGGCCAGCCGCTCCTCAGCATCATCATACAAGGAACAATGAAATAATATCGCAGACAGCTGACCAAGATCACAGACACACTACATAGCATGGGGATACACGCTAGTAAAACAAAAGCCGATGACAAACTTCATACTAATCAACAGGAAAAATATGTGCATAGAAGCGAATTCGAATAATTACAACAAATATTCGACGTGAAGCTGAAATAGGATCTAAAATCGCTGTTGGGGAAAAGGCAGTTCGACAGGAACAAACATTTATAGCATGAAGTAACAGAAATATTGAGCTAGGGAAAAGAATAATCATTGCTCAAAACTGGCATTGCACACCTCTTGATACTGCTTGAAACAAATAAGATGAAAAGGCCTGATAAGCGTTTAAAACGTTGTCATATAGTCCGTGCTAGGGCGGGGAACATATACAACCAGTTGGTGATGGCAGACTTTGGAGTGTAAACACGGCGATGAAATAATTACTGAAACGGAGTTCTTGATAAGATGGCTCGCTCTTAAACTTCCGGTGTGAAATGTCGAGATACAAGGTTTAACCCCTACACCGGTCAGTTTGTCTAAAATGTCTTCA
This sequence comes from Cepaea nemoralis, assembly GCA_014155875.1. Taxonomy (NCBI): domain Eukaryota; kingdom Metazoa; phylum Mollusca; class Gastropoda; order Stylommatophora; family Helicidae; genus Cepaea; species Cepaea nemoralis. Next base: position 854,219 of record JACEFZ010023987.1, read on the forward strand.
AGTCCTTGACTTGGGATGTAAATAACAAGTATCTCGGAAGTCGGAGTGGGTTCGCCTGATGGTGAGCGACTATGGTAGTAAAATAAAATGTTTGCATATCCTTTACAGGACATTGCTGTCAACATCAGCATCTTTCAGCTTGATTGTTGATTTCTTGGCAAGATTACGCTCCGTAGTTTTCCATTGCTTTCTGAGCGGCCGGCTCACATACCCCGTAAGTTACCGACGTGATTCGAACCACTGCTGATTCTCACCGTCGTCACGTTACTTACGAGAGTATACGAGATTACGGAGAAACGTCGCTAACCTCTAGGCCGGGAAGCCGGCGACTATGGTAGTAGGGAAAGCTAATCTACACGAGATTAGAACAAGAATTGCCATGCCAAAGGTAGCCTTTGGGAAGATGGAAAACATACTGACCAATAAAAAGATGTCAATTGCAATGAGGAAAGGTATAGTGAAGTACTACATGGAACCTGTACTTTTGTATGAATGTGAAGCGTGGAAAGTGAGCAGACAAGCTGAAAAACATCTGATGGTGATGGAAATGTGGTTGCTGAGGAAAATGCAAGGAATATCATGGACAAACAGAAAAACCAATGAGCAAGTCCTACAAGAAACAAATGAAAACGGTACTCTTATAACCTAGGGGCAATCAGATGGTAGATGTGTGGATAGAGTTAGCAGCAGAATAGATCTAGCAGAAGTGGTAATTCAAAAAATGAAAAGTATCTTATGCAATAAGTCACTTTCATTCAATGCAAGAAAGAGAATGCTGAATATGTAGAGAATGAGTCAACAAAAGCGAGAAGAAGATTCGTTAAGTCTTACCAGAACACGATCACACAAGTAATAAACTGGACGTTGCAGCTGAAGCTTTCATCCGCACACAAATAGCAAATATACGTCACATACTGCATGAAAAACTATACTTGAAAATATTATATATATATAAAACAGTTACTCATCTGTTTCCTTTGTTGTGGATTGGAGACATGCGTGGTACAACGACGCCTGGGAAGATTATGTAAAGATACATCTTTCGTAAAAGTTCCACCACAGAGCAAGTGCGACTGGATGTTTCTAATCATCAGAAGTTGACCCACTCGTCGAATGTTTCAGTCCCTTCACTTACCTGACACTCTGTCACTGGTGGGCCCGTCCTGTGTTGCACAGAATCTCTGAATGTGCACGAATGAATTAGGAAGAGATTGGAGGCAACAGAAATGTGGTTCCTGAGACATGTTGCGAATTGCTTGGACTGCCAGAGTCACTAACAACGATTGCGTGGAAGAGGCTAATGAAACTAGAACAATATATACAACACTAATATTGAGACAATGTTCATTGATAGCATAAGAGAGTCATTGGAGAGAATCCTGGAAGCTGGAAATATCAAAGATAGAAGTCACAGAGGAAGACAGAGAGAAATTATGTTGGATGACCTCAGATGGTGGTGTGGATGAACATCGTCAACAGAGTCGATCCAGAACACGGAAGACCGAGATCTGTGGAGAGACATGATCGCATACGCCGTTTGGCAGGGCACATGATGATTATATATCAATAAATCAGTCATGTGCCGTCTCCACAATGAAGGTTGGCTGTAATGGATCTCCAACACTGTCTGTCTCTCACCGTGATTGTATAGTCTATCAGACTGATGTTCGTCCATCGCTTGATGTGATCTTCCCACTTGTTAGTTAGTTAGTCGCGGTTCCCACGTCACGGCAAAGGGTCTCCCCCAGAATGTTCCGTTCCTGTGCCAGTGAATATCACACAAAACGCTCATCACTTCCCCGTATGGAAAGTGGAACAGACGGTAGCACCGACAAACCAACAGCACGCACAGGCAAGTATATGCATAAGGCCGCTGCCAGAATGCCAACACAACAGTCCGCCATGGAAATTACAGTTCATCGTCCATGGAATCGGCAGTCAATAGAAAACTCAGCAGCTTCACATACATTACCGAATAATGCAAAACTAGCTAGTTCAGCAACCGACAGCCGCCATTTTCTGAACATGCAGTTCACCGTACAAACAACCGCGGACAGATGTAAAAGCACTCTGTACGAAATTCTCAGCTCACAATGTCGCTCCCAGCACTTAACTCAGTCGCTGGGTGACGGAATCATGCACTACCAATTCAACATGAGGAAAATACGTAAGCAAACCGTAGCCAGGAGCAAAAACACTCCCGAGTTATTAACAGCTCAACCGCCTTTCCAATATGTTGGACTGGAAGCTTCCGACTAGTACGGTTGTTTACCCCTCGTTCTAGTGGCTTCAACCTTAACGCCAGTGATTATATATATGTGTGTTTATGACAAAATTATGTGTACGCTAAACCATTTTCCCTTCGCCATCCGACGCTGTCATTCAAACTGTTCGATCTAATTATCTACGTGCTGGGTGAAACAAAGGAGCCACCAGAACAACAAATACCGCCAGACTTGGGCAAAGATATAGCTGTAACTTCATTGTGTCGCATGAAAGCTCGCAAATCTGTCCGCAATCAAAAAGCAGAAACAAGAAACGGGTAAATAAACTTGCTGATGTGTTATTAGAGCGTGCAGTCTATTTTCTGCAGCCACTCAAGCGAAAAGCTTGTTTTCTCGGCCAGCCATTTTAATTCTCTGTTGTAAATACTTGAACAAGAACGGGGATAAAATATAAAGTGTGAGGTTAGTGGGATGTGAGAGGAGGGTGTGAGGGAGGTTAGTGTGTTGTGGACAGAAGGAAAGGAGGGAATTGCGGGATGGGCTTTCGTGTTATAAGGGGAAGGGGAGGAGAGGAGACATTAATATCATATGGATATGGGGGAAAAGAATAGGATTAGCAATTTGTTGAAATGGAACGATGGAGACGTTGAATAGGGGATAAAAGGAAACGCAATTATAACTCACGAAAGTAGTGATTTGCACTGATATAAGTGGACTTCGTTGAAAAAACAAATGGACTTCAACCAACGGCCACCTACGCTTTTTCCGTTGCTTTTCAAGATAATTAATGAGTAATTACAGGGTAATAATACAGTCACCAGCGGCGCTGTCAGGTGCCTTCCCAGCGGCACAACTTTATAGTCCTACAGGACTGAAAGAGGCCTACTACTATAGGGTAATGAGCGGGTTGGCTAGAGAATCCCCTATCGGCACGGTAGTCAAGGGATCGATCCGCAGGGGGAGGGTTTGAATCATTAAGATGTATGTGGTTCCTACCTAGGATTAGCAATATTTAGTAGATGCAATTGTTGCCCACAGTGAACAGCTAGGGTTAGAAAAGAATCGTAAGAAGACACCGATTATGGTCGTCACTAGGAAGAAGGAAATGCCGCAATGTAATACACAAGAAAATGGGACCATTCTTAAACAAGTGAATCTGTACAATTATCTCAGAACAGTCATAACATCTGATGGGAGATGCCTTGAAGAGATTAGAACAAGAATCGCCATGGCGAAGGTAGCCTTTTGCAAGATGAAAATCATACTGACTAATAAATATATGTCAATTTCAACGAGAAAAAGAGTGTTGCTACATAGAACCTGTACTTTTGTATGGATGTGAAGCGTGGACAATGAGCAGACAAACTGAAAAAAAAACATCTGATGGATGTGGAAATGTGGTTTCTGAGGAAAATGCAAAGAATACCATGGACAGTCAGTAAACCCAATGAACAAGTCCTTCGAGAAACAAATGAAAATCGTAAACTAATTAGAGACATTAGACAGTACACATTTTTGGGCATGTTATGAGAAAAAATAAATAGCTGAAATTGATGACAACTGGCAAGATCGAGGGGAAGAGAACAAGGGGAGGGCAGAGAAGTAAATAAATGGATAGCTTGACCACGTGGCAAGAACATGAAGCTGATCGACGACTCTTGTGATAGAGTGAGATGGAAAAACATGACCGTCCACGCTTATCGGTATAGCACATGATGGATGGATGGGTGGTCTCCTAACTCGACCTAGGCTAGAATTGGCACCAACGAAATTCTTCGGATGTAAAGGCGGCGGGCGTGATACTGATCCCAGCACAAGTTGAGTACCGACTGGTCTATATAAATATGGATCTAGCAATGTCCAGTTGCTTCTTAAGGTTCCTACAAGAGTCCTGGACTGACCACTACTAGCACCTGGCTGTCTGGACAGACGATAATTTGTTGCACTGTGCTTCAAAAAGGCATAATAACTACAACTTATGGCGATAGCGAATGTGACTGATCAGACCAATTCGCGCTGTACATGTTCGGCCACAATGGATGCAAGTGAATGCATGGTCATTTCCACCATCACGCACCATCTGGCGTCTCACACTCTCACTATCTGCAATCATTTTCTGCGTTGTTTTTTATTTAATTCCCGATCTTATTCTTGCATGCAACACGATCAGCGGCCACTTGCTCCCACGGTACAAGATCACTGCCTGTATCAATCATGCCCCGCTTACACACATCTCTGTATCCTAGTAGAGGTAAAATTATATGTGACTGCAGGATGCAGCTGACCATTCATTCAGTAGCATGTCCTTTGCAGAACCTCGCTCCCATAACAACCTTCCGGAAAACCTCTCGATCACAAGCAAGATATCCTGCGTCCATACACCCATCTGGAGATCATCCGCCACATCCTGCACCCATCTTCTCTTTGGTCTTCCTCTTCCTCTCTTCCCAGGCATATACCCCTCCATTATTGTTCTCTCCAAACTTTCGTGATGATTCAAGTGACCAAAATATTTCAATTTTCTTTGTTTTATCGTCTTTAATAGCCAAACTTCTTCAATATTCTGACCAGCGGTGAAATATGCCAGGCAGTAAATCGTGGCTTGTGTCATTAAGTTCAGTTAGGGAATCAACAGGTTTGAGCGTCTGTAATTCACATAACACATAAGACGCCCTTTACACACACACACACACACACACACACACATATATATATATATATGTGTGTGTGTGTGTGACTGTGTGACTGTGTGACTGTGTGTTTGCTTTACAATTGCTTTATTGACTATACAAAGGCTTTTGATAGCATTAGGCATGTCAGCATGGTGGATATGCTTGCAGATCTACAAATTGATGGGAAAGACGTTAGACTTATAAAAAACATATATTGGAAACAACAAGCTGCAATAAGGATTGATAATGAAGTGGGACAGTATCAGCCAATTAAGAGAGGTGTTAGGCAGGGATGTGTGATGTCTCCAGATCTTTTTTCCCTATACAGTGAAAATATTTTCACAAATGTAGAGAATATAAATGGAATCAGCATTGGAGGACGAAACATCAATAACATTAGATATGCAGATGATACAGTATTAATTGCAGACAATGCGCAGGATCTGCAACAATTAGTAGACGCTGTTGTTGTACACAGTGAGCAACTGGGGTTAGAATTAAATTGTAAAAAGACTCAGGTTATGGTCGTCACTAGAAAGGAAGAAGTGCCACAATGTAATATACAAGTAAATGGAAATATTCTTCAACAAGTGAATCGGTACAATTATCTTGGAACAGTCATAACATCTGATGGGAGATGCTTTGAAGAGATTAGAACAAGAATCGCCATGGCGAAAGTAGCCTTTAGCAAGATGAAAAACATTCTGATTAATAAAAAGATGTCAATTGAAACGAGAAAAAGAGTGTTAAGGGGATACATAGAGCCTGTTCTTTTGTATGGATGTGAAACTTGGACAATGAGCAGTCAAGCTGAAAAGCATCTGATGGCTGCATAAATGTGGTTTCTGAGGAAAATGCAAAGAATAACATGGACAGACAGAAAAACCAATGACCAAGTACTACAGGAGACAAATGAACATCGTAAACTGATTAGAGAAATTAGACGTAGACAGTCAACATTTTTTGGACATGTTATGAGAAGAAATGGATTGGAGAACTTAGTGACAACTGGCAAGATCGAAGGGAACAGACCAAGAGGAAGACCGAGAGGAAAATACCTGGATGGCTTGGCCACATGGCATGAACGAGACAGGAACACTGAGCTGATCCACGCCCACGCTTTCCGGCATGGCACATGATTGATTTGATTGATTTGTTAGATCACAGGGGGAGTCTTTTTGTGAGCGTGCGTGAGAAAGGGAGGGAGGGGATTGATGGAGAGATGAGAGAGGGAGGGAGAGATGAATGAGGTAGGTTGAGTGAGAGATGTTGGGCGAATTATATCAGTAACAACTCATGTTTTGCTACATCAGAGGGGGAATGGAACGTGACTGTGTGGCTGTGAACATGAATGAGATACTGAGAGAGGGAAAAAGAGACAAAACTAACTAACGAACAAACTTTATTTTCAAAGGGTTATGAACTGGGCACGCAGGCCCGCCGAACATTCTGCCCTTTTTATCTCTTTGCTCTCATATAATATATAATATATCTCATTCATATAACCCTAACCCTAACACTGACCCTGACACCCATGACAGTGTCAGGCGGGGAGTCTGACAGTAGTACACGCTTACACTGGTCCAGACACTTACGATTGACAGGTGTACACGCTCATACAGGTTCAAACACTTGATTTGAGGCACTCAGCTGAGGGATATGGCTGAACGCCTCTAAGTCAAATCCCCATGATGTGAGGGCCTGGCCGCTACTGACCTCCTGTTCTTGGAGATTTGATGCTGAGCCGCCAGCATCTGCAGACGTACTGGTTATTCTCTCCTCTGGAGATAACAAGGCACGGCCGAGAGAGGGATCATGCTGCATGGGCAACATATGTTCTCTGAAGCTATGCCCGGGCATTGTGCAGTGGAATTCTAGCTTTGTTCCAATCCACATACTTTCGTCTGTCAAGACGACAAGGTGCCACTTACACATCACTTATGAACAGTGTTGCCATTTTAGTACTTTTCGCGCTAAATTTAGTGCTTTTTCAAGTCAGTTAGTATGAAAATTTTCCTTTTTTTTTTCGCGTAAATTTAGTACTTCACTAAATTATTTTGGTGCTTTTCTGGGGTGGGTAAAAATTACTTTAAAATTCATTTTGGGAACACTAAAAAGCCTAATTTGAACTGAAGCGATTGAGTAATACAGTCTTAGTACGTTACCGCGCAATATTCAACTAATTTAACTCCCTTTAATAGCAGACTACAAGTTTCACGATGAGAAAGAAATTCGTGGAAGGTGCATCCAGTTTTTAATAGACCTATTGACACAGCTGCGTTTACGTACACCCGATAACGTTAGAGTGTTGCAGTCCATGTCATGTCTTAGTGGAAGTGGATGTCTACAGCCAATGAAGCCCTGTATATTGGATCTTGCTAAAATGTTTGTAGAAGATGCAGCTACTCTCACCCGCATCGATTTCCAGTGGAGAAAGCTTCATCATATTCAGTGGACACAGACCTCTGACACACTTAGACTGTGGGCAGAAATAGCCTCATACAGGGATGCCACCTGTGAAAATCCTTTCCAAGATCTTACAGATTTAGCTTTAACTCTGCTCATTTTACCTCATTCTAATGCGGACGTGGAGCGTATTTTCAGTCAGATGGGCGTTATAAAATCAAAATTGCGGAATAGACTTAGCATAAAGAGTTTGACAGCTGTTTTGACTATTAGATATGGAATGAAAAGATATGGCAAATGCTGTCATGATTATAAACTACCTAAGGATATTCTGCGAAAAACTGGATCACAGGAGGCATATACATGTTTCTTTCAATCACCCTCCTCATCCTCATCATCACAGGAGTAAACACAGCAGGAAATAGCTACAGAGGCTGAAGAGGAGTTGTTTGACTGGGATTTGGCAGATCTGGAATAAACTTCATTCTAATATTCGGTGATAATAATAAATTATAATGTGCTCCTTTATAACATTTTGAATGAATACCGCCAACGCTTGTTTTAGTGATTTTCCAAAAAAATAGTATTGCATTTTTGGTGCTTTTTTGGCTCGAAAGTAGTTCTGATTTGGATTTGGCGGATCTGGAATAAACTTCATTGTAATATGAAGTGATAATAATAAATTATACTGTGCTACCTTGTTACATTTGTAATAAAAACAGTTGGTGCTTTTTTTTTTGGTGCTTCCTAAAAAAATGTTGGTGCTTTTTTGGGTCGATTTTGGTGCTTTGTCATCAAAGGGAGATGGCAACACTGCTTATGAAGCTAATCTTAGACAACAACGACAACAACAGAACAAAATGTATTATAAACGTATGGGAAATGTGCAATAATTACTAATACAGGACTCACTAATACAAATTATTGGTGTGGCAATTAATTATAATTACCTAGAGTAGGTATTAGCCGGCTTCCTGGCCTAGAGGTTAGCAACTTTTCTCCGTAATCTCATATACTCTAGTAAGTAACGTGACGACGGTGAGAATCAGCAGTGGTTCGAATCGCGTCAGTAACTTACGGGGTATGTGAGCCGGCCACTCAGAAAGCAATGGCAAACTACTGAGCGTAATCTTGCCAAGAAATCAACAATCAGCTGAAAGATGCTGATGTTGACAGCGATGTCCTGTAAAGGACATGCAAACATATTAAGGTAGGTATGACGTACCGGAATGAGATTGAGAGATAGAGAAAGAGACTAAGAGATGGAGAGAGAGAGAGAGAGAGAGAGAAAGAGAGAGAGAGAGAGAGAGAGAGAAAGAGAGAGAGAGAGAGAGATTCATTTGTGTATAGTACCCTGCGGTTTAATGAGTTTTTATTGAGAACATAGAATGCAGAAATGATGCAGAAAACAGTAGGCAGACATCCAAGACAAGAAACAGACAAAGACAACGACGGAGATAACAAACGGTAGAAAAGGAAGAAAATACTGACAGACACACAAGTCGACAGACAGACATGAAAGCCGACAGACAGTCATGCTAGCTGACAGATAGGCTGGAATACATACAGTCGTGCCAGCTGATAGAGAGATGTGCAAGCAGACAGACAGATCGGCAGGCAGACTGGCGTGCAGCCAGGCAGGCGTGAAGCCAGACATAGATATGCCAGCCCATGGACAGACAGACAGACAGACAGACAGACAGACAGGCAGGCAGGCAGGCAGGCAGGCAGGCAGGCAGGCATGCATTCACGCATACACGGAGACATGCAAGAAGAAATACAACACATACATAAATCCCCGGTATGTATTTTCCAATCATAGAAGATGATGACAGAAGTAAAGATCAGATGATTACAACAATCGCTGTCAATTGTTACGATACTCAGCGTTGTTTTTTTTTTATGTCGGCAGTTGTGGCTCAGAGGCAGTAAACGCTTTTCACAACTCTCGAGCCGAAGGTTCGAAGTCAGGCGTGCGTTGCTGTCGATATTAATAGCGATTGTCTGTGAGAAAGCCATGACAAACTGCTTAACGTAAACACATTTCCTAGTAACTCACAAACAGTAAACAGGTGAAAAAATCTCTGGAAGTCATGAAGGTGTGGTTTTATAGGAGAATGCTACTAATTAATTGGACAGTCCAAAATGAGCAATATGGACGTTCTAAGGGAAGCTGAGTCGCGAAGACAACTTATCTCAAACATCAGAAAGGAGGAGAAAGAAACATCAGGAAGTCATCGCAATTGGTTACATTATGAGACAACAACTGGAACATGTTGTGACAACCGGACAGATTTGCAGAAAGAGAGTTAAAGGAAAAAAGCATGAGAAGATGCTTGACAGTCTTATGTCATGGCAAGGAAGGGAGTCAACACACGAATTGATCCATGCTAACGGAGATCGCAATTTGTGGAGAGGCATGATCGTCCACGCCAGCCAGCCAGCAAGGCACTAGATGATGATGAAATCACAAACAGCAAAGACATGCTGAGGTCGGTTACCACGTCCTGTAAAGGACATGCAACTAACTTTAGTGTGTTCTAAGCATCTCGACTTATTTTCTGCGCTTCTATGAAAGGCAATCAGTACCTGATGATTGATGTATGTGTTGTTTTGTCGGTCTCACACGGTAAACAACAGTTGATGTTTCTGTCTATTTAACAGACAGACAAACACTACTCAGACAATCACACAGACAAGCAATATATAAGACAACTAGATTGTTGCTTTCACCCCGACATGTCTCGTTTCGTAGTAAAGTACGTAATATCTTAATTTGTTTTCTTCTTATAGTCCATGCCGCGAGGCGTTGGTGATCATGTCTGTCCACAACCTTCTGTCTCGTCTACTGCCAATCTTCTTATAGTCCATGTCGTGTGGTGTTGGTGATCATGTCTGTCCACAACCTTCTGTCTCGTCTACTGCCAATCTTCTTATAGTCCATGCCGCGAGGCGTTGGTGATCATGTCTGTCCACAACCTTCTGTCTCGTCTACTGCCAATCTTCTTATAGTCCATGTCGTGTGGCGTTGGTGATCATGTCTGTCCACAACCTTCTGTCTCGTGTACAGCCAATCTTCTTATAGCCCATGCCGTGTGGTGTTGGTGATCATGTCTCTCCACAGCCTTCTGTCTCATGTACTGCCAATCTTCTTATAACCCAGGCCGTGTAGATTTGATTCGACCTCGTACATGAGGATAAGTTTAATATAACTCTTAAGAAAACATTAACTCACCCAGATTGACACAAATAAAATGCAGAGAATAATTTTCATCTTGTGAGATTCTGCTTGCATGGCTAACCTACTGTTACCTCCCTTAATTCCCCTACCCCAAGATTAACATTCAGTTGTTTGCCATTGCTCTCTGAATGACCGGCAATCATGCCATTGCATAAAATCCAACACAAGGCGGTCAACTTCCAAATCCCCGTAGTTGTCTATATCGAACGCTGTGTGTCGGATTACGAATTACGTTCGTATAAGTTTAGGATAAGACCCGTGAAATGTGACACTAATTAGGATGCCTCTGACTGACTGGCCACGCAAGAAGTCTGGTCTGGCGCTGAACTTTGGGACGTGGTTTCCTCTTTCATACCGCGGGCTGCGACTATACTGGGGCACGAAAGAATACTTGAAAATAGGCACTGTCTAAGCGTAGGAGGAGGAGGTAGAGAAAGAGGAGGAGAACTAGAAGGAGAAGGAGGAGGAGGAAGAAGAGAAGCAGACGACACGCGGTGCCGTCAGCGACGGCGACCTGAAGGAGGAGGAAAAGGCAGAGAAGATAGATAAAGACAGAAGAGAAGAAAAGAGAAGATGAGGAAGAGAAACAGGAGGATGGAAAAAAGAAGAGGAAGGAAGGAAGGAAGGAAGGAAGGAAGGAAGGAAGGAAGGAAGGGACGGACGGAGGCAGGCAGGCACGAAGGAAGGAAGGAAGGAAGGAAGGAAGGAAGGAAGGAAGGAAGGAAGGAAGGAAGGAAGGAAGGAAGGAAGGTTAACGATAAGATATTCTATAGATACAATAAGACAAAAACAAGAAGACGAAGAACTAACGAGAAGATATCCCACAGATACAATGATACATCAACAACACGAGTTAAAATATCTCACAGAAACATTTAGACAACAAGAACTAAAGATAAGATATCCCACATATACAATCAGACAACAAGAACTAAAGGTAAGATATCCTACAGATACAATCAGACAACAAGAACTAACGAGAAGATATCCCACAGATACAATTAGATAACATCCCACAGATACAATTAGACAACAACAACAACAGAACTAATGATAAGACATCCCACAGATACAATTAGACAACATCCCACAGATACAATTAGACAACATCCCACAGATACAATTAGACAACAACAACAACAGAACTAATGATAAGACATCCCATAGATAGAATTAGACAACATCCCACAGATACAATTAGACAACATCCCACAGATACAATTAGACAGCATCGAACGCCTCTGCCCTATAATTACCACAAACAACAGCATCAGAAATAGCATCCGTGTTAATCCATATCTCAGCGGCGTACTCCCGAAGTGATGGCTGCTCGTCCGAACATTGTCAGTCCTCATTACCCTGCCATGTCCCGGTATGTCTGATGTTCTCACATTATGATGTTTCGGAGCAGGGCGCCCACATTTTGTAATGTCAGTGCATTGGGAAATGTATTATTCCATGGTAAAGAGGTGGGAATGGCCAAGAACTCATCGCGAGATTAATATGTACTGTTTTTATTTAAGCTCAAAAGTCGGAAACTATATATGGCACGATTTATTGCCTGGCATATTTCACTGCAGTTTGTAAGGTGAATACTGCAGAGCTATATATCATATGAAATGAATAAATGACTTCCTCTGGGGTTGAAACTATTAAACCATATATTTATTTGCCACGGTTATTGTAGCTGATTGATTGATTGATTGATTGATTGATTGATTTAGGAATCGACATCACAGCATTCGGGGCATTCCCATAAGTGCTCCGTCCCCATCCTCAGTAGCCAGCGAAGAGTTCCAACACGAATAGTACCAGTAGCAATCTGATTATAAGTCCGTCTCGCCTTTCCTCTGAGCGTCGATCGTCGGCCAGATCCTCTCGTCATTCCTCGTTGTCTCATTCTTGCCAGACCATGGTAGCCAGGTTATTGTAGCTATATCAATCAATGAATCATGTGCCATGCCGGAAAGCGTGGGCGGTCATGACTCGCCATTTCACTCGATCACCAGAGTCGTGGATCAGCTCAGTGTTCCTGTCTCGTCCATGTCATGTGGCCAAGCCATCCAGGTATTTTCCTCTCGGTTTTCCTCTTGGTCTGTTCCCTTCGATCTTGCCAGTTGCCAAAAAATTCTCCAATCCATTTCTTCTCATAACATGTCCAAAACATTTTGACTGTCTACGTCTAATTTCTCTAATCAATTTACGATTTTCATTTGTCTCCTGTAGTACTTGGTCATTGGTTTTTCTGTCTGTCCATGGTATTCTTTGCATTCTCCTCATAAACCACATTTCTGCAGCAATCAGATGTAGCTATATATCCATAACTAATTATAGAATTACTACTTTTACTGGAGCCATTTTCATTACTTATAGAATTGCTACGAGGGTAAGTTAATAAGTAAGTCACAAATGGCTGTAGAAAATTAACTACACATGATAACAACTTGAAACCAGTTTATTTGTATGCATATATTGTTCCTTTATTTCTCATCATAATTTCCACCAACATTGATGCACTTATCCCATCGTTTTATCAGTCATTCGGGCATGTGGACCTGCACTTAGAACTATTATTTGCATTGTTTCTTTAGTCATTACTAACTTGGAATTATTACTTTTTTTGTAGCTTTAGTCATTACTAAATTAGAATTATTATTTTTATTGTGGTTTTAATCATTACTAACTTAGAATTATTATTTTCATTGTTGTAGCTTTAATCACTACTAAGTAGAATTGTAATGTTTATTGTAGCTTTAATCATTACTAACTAGAATTGTTACCTTTATTGGTCAATAAAAAAGAAACGCCCCGACTAGATAGAGATTCAAACATATGACCACGACATCGACAGGCAAGCGGGCTATCCCCTGCGATACTTCGGCTCCGTGTCAGAAGTGCAGTCATGTTAACTTGCCCAGAACAGACAAGCCTTGTTAACATTTCCGCAAGAACTAACGCTAGCGATAAAAAGACAACAGGTGGAAAAATGTTTAAGATTTTTCCTATTTATGCCAAAGAATGACAGAAGATGCGCGTTGCGAGAATGACATTAAAATTAAAATTTGCAAGGGTTAAAAACGGCTTGCAGGGGGGAATTGGGAAATGCCGACATCAAAGAGTGGAAATATTGAACTGTGAAGAGCTGTCTTTCTGTATCTGTAACGACACCACCAATAGCACATGGTGGTTCTGAATTGGAATGGTCAAGGGATTTGTCGAGACACCGCTAGGGGCTGTTGAACGCGGCGTTACAATAGAATGACAAGAGAAAGTTGGAGAAATTATAAACATGAATGATTCAGTTTAGGAAGAACTCAGTGACGGAAAACTAGCGGATGGTTGCATGAGTTTGGTGGTGATGCTGCTTGGTGGTATATGTCCGTATGAAGATCGGTTAATGATGTTGTTGAATCTTGGCTGGTCGGTCGATCTGTTGGTGGGGTGGGTGTGTTGGTCGGGTGGGTGCGTGGTAGGGTGGTTACTTTGGTTAGTCGGGTGGGTGCGTTTGTTAGTCGGGTATGTGCGTTGGTGTCGGGTGGGTGCGTTGTTGTCGGGTGGGTGCGTTGGTGGGGTGGGTGCGTTGGTCGGGTGGGTTCATTAGTTAGTCGGGTGGGTGTGTTGGTTTGTCGGGTGTGTTGATTGGTCGGGTGGGTGCGTTAGTCGGGTGGGTGTGTTAGTCGGATGGGTGCATTGGTCGGGTGGGTGCGTTGGTCGGGTGGGTGCGTTGGTCGGGTGGGTGCGTTGGTTGGCCGGGTGGGTGCGTTTGTCGCGTGGGAGCGTTGGTCGGGTGCGTGTGTTGGTCGGGTGCGTGCTTGGTTGGTTGGGCGGTCGGTCGGTCTGTCGGTCGGTTTGTCCGTCGTTCGGTCGGTCTTTCCGTCCGTTCATTCTTTCGTTCGTTGGTTAGTTGGTTAGTTGGTTGGTTGGTTGGTTGATTAGTTGTTTAGTTCCTTTCTGGACGGCAGACGCTCAAATCTTGGAAACGCTCAAATCACCTCAAAGAAATCTAGAATAATTACTAAAATGAAAGGATATAGAAGGTTAAATTAGAATTTAGGATAGAAAGGGTTAAATTAGAATATTGGATAGACAGGATTAAATTAGAATGTAGGATAGGGAGCGTTAAAGTGGAATATAGGATAGAGAGGTGTAAATTAGAACATAGGATAGAGAGGATTAAATTAGAATGTAGGAAAGAGAGAGTTAAAGTGAAATAAAGGATACAGAGGGTTAAATTAGAATGAAGGACAGAGAGGGTTAAATTATAATGTAGGATAGAGGCGGTTAAATTAGAATGTAGAATAGAGGAATTTAAATTAGAATGTAGGAAAGAGAGGATTAAATTAGAATGTAGGATAGAGTGTGTCTAGCGAAGAAAACAACTCTAAAGTGGATGTATGTAACCATGGCTGGGATAGTTAAAGATCTAGAAACAAACGATGTAAAACATCACCAGTACTGGCAAACATGAGTAGAGACAGATTGCATTTGATAAACCGTTTGTGAGTTCTGGCAATTAAACATGAGGAGTGGCAATGGTAGATTCAATTACACACAACTCTTTGTGGCTTTGTCCTCTCCGGGTTGGGCGTAGATTGAACAAGATAGAATACAACATTTGTTGGGCTTAACAAAGCGGTGTTTGAGGTTATATAACATTTCTTGGAATAAACACAGCAGTATTTGAGGTTTTACAATATTTCTTGAGCTAAACACAGCAGTATTTGAGGTTATACAACATTTGTTGGGCTAAACAAAGCAGTATTTGAGGTTATACAACATTTGTTGGGCTAAACACAGCAGTATTTGAGGTTTTACAACATTTGTTGGGCTAACCAAAGCAGTATTTGAGGTTTTACAACATTTGTTGGGCTAAACAAAGCAATATTTATAGAGTCGCGGTGGTCATGAGTTCCAACCCCTATCATGGCAGGTTGGTCAAGATGGACCTGGGTTCCTAGATCGACTCAGTCTAAACTAAGTACCTGCATATGTGTTGGGAAGCAAAAGAGGTCAAATTGATACTGTCGGCGTCAGCCCTCAAGTGCTGGTTTTGGTCTATACAAGAGTAGGATAGGCACTATAAATAGCACAGCTTAAGGCGTGTACACGGGACCAAGACAACAATATCAACTTCCCTGAATATATACAGTCGCACCAGATTATCAACTTCCCTGAATATATACAGTCGCACCAGATTATCAACTTCCCTGAATATATACAGTCGCACCAGATTATCAACTTCCCTGAATATATACAGTCGCACCAGATTATCAACTTCCCTGAATATATACAGTCGCACCAGATTATCAACTTCCCTGAATATATACAGTCGCACCAGATTATCAACTTCCCTGAATATATACAGTCGCACCAGATTATCAACTTCAATGTATATATACAGTAGCACCAGATTATCAACTTCCCTGAATATATACAGTCGCACCAGATTATCAACTTCCCTGAATATATACAGTCGCGCCAGATTATCAACTTCCCTGAATATATACAGTCGCACCAGATTATCAACTTCCCTGAATATATACAGTAGCACCAGATTATCAACTTCCCTGAATATATACAGTGGCACCAGATTATCAACTTCCCTGAATATATACAGTCGCGCCAGATTATCAACTTCCCTGAATATATACAGTCGCGCCAGATTATCAACTTCCCTGAATATATACAGTCGCATCATACTGTCAACTTCACTCAATACATACAGTCACACATGAATGAGGCTGTAACAGGCAAGTTAAACAATGTTACCGCGTAGACACAATGGCACTTGAATGAATCTAGACAAGACAAAGCTCAGCTCCACTGAGCTTTAACACCACTTAAATAAAGGGCTACTAGACATATGCAACTTCAGTAAGTGCTTACATGACTGAACCTGTACTAGATGATCAACTCCATCAAGTACACACAATCTCACGTGAATAAACTGTACCGCACAACTCAATCACCTCCATCAAGTACAGACAAAGGCACGTGAATACAACTGTGCCAGACTAACTCAATCAACTCTAACAAGCACATGCCAACAATCACGCTTGAATCAAGATGTACCAGATATAACTCAATCAACTCCACAAAGCATACACAATCACACGTGAAGGAAGCTGTACTATACAACACTCAATCAACTCCTCTCAGTGCTCACAACCTGTACTACACAACACTCAATGACCTCCTCTCAGTGCTCACAACCTGTACTACACAACACTCAATCAACTCCTCTCAGTGCTCACAACCTGTACTACACAACACTCAATCAACTCCTCTCAGTGCTCACAACCTGTACTATACAACACTCAATCAACTCCTGTCAGTGCTCACAACCTGTACTATACAACACTCAATCAACTCCTCTCAGTGCTCACAATCTTTATTACACAACACTCAATCAACTCCTCTCAGTGCTCACAATCTGTACTATACAACACTCAATCAACTCCTGTCAGTGCTCACAACCTGTACTATACAACACTCAATCAACTCCTGTCAGTGCTCACAACCTGTACTATACAACACTCAATCAACTCCTCTCAGTGCTCACAATCTTTATTACACAACACTCAATCAACTCCTCTCAGTGCTCACAACCTGTACTACACAACACTCAATCAACTCCTCTCAGTGCTCACAATCTGTACTACACAACACTCAATCAACTCCTCTCAGTGCTCACAACCTGTACTACACAACACTCTATCAACTCCTCTCAGTGCTCAAAATCTGTACTACACAACACTCAATCAACTCCTCTCAGTACTCACAACCTGTACTATACAACACTCAATCAACTCCTGTCAGTGCTCACAAAATGTACTACACAACACTCAATCAACTCCTGTCAGTGCTCACAACCTGTAATACACAACACTCAATCAACTCCTGTCAGTGCTCACAAGCTGTACTACACAACACTCAATCAACACCTCTCAGTACTCACAACCTGTACTACACAGCACTCAATCAACTCCTCTCAGTGCTCACAACCTGTACTACACAACGTTCAATCAACTCCTGTCAGTGCTCACAATATGTACTACACAACACTCAATCAACTCCTCTCAGTACTCACAACCTGTACTACCCAACACTCAATCAGCTCCTCTCAGTGCTCACAAACTGTACTACACAACACTCAATCAACTCCTGTCAGTGCTCACAACCTGTACTATACAACACTCAATCAATTCCTCTCAGTGCTCACAATCTTTATTACACAACACTCAATCAACTCCTCTCAGTGCTCACAATCTGTACTATACAACACTCAATCAACTCCTGTCAGTGCTCACAACGTGTACTATACAACACTCAATCAACTCCTGTCAGTGCTCACAACGTGTACTATACAACACTCAATCAACTCCTCTCAGTGCTCACAATCTTTATTACACAACACTCAATCAACTCCTCTCAGTGCTCAAAACCTGTACTACACAACACTCAATCAACTCATCTCAGTGATCACAATCTGTACCACACAACACTCAATCAACTCCTCTCAGTGCTCACAACCTGTACTACACAACACTCAATCAACTCCTCTCAGTGCTCACAATCTATACTACACAACACTCAATCAACTCCTCTCAGTGCTCACAACCTGTACTATACAACACTCAATCAACTCCTGTCAGTGCTCACAACCTGTACTACACAACACTCAATCAACTCCTGTCAGTGCTCACAACCTGTACTTCACAACACTCAATCAACTCCTGTCAGTGCTCACAACCTGTACTACACAACACTCAATCAACTCCTGTCAGTGCTCACAACCTGTACTACACAACACTCAATCAACTCCTCTCAGTGCTCACAACCTGAACTACACACCACTCAATCAAATCCTGTCAGTGCTCACAACCTGTACTACACAACACTCAATCAACTCCTCTCAGTGCTCACAACCTGTACTACACAACACTCAATCAACTCCTGTCAGTGCTCACAACCTGTACTACATACACTCAATCAGCTCCTCTCAGTGCTCACAACCTGTACTACACAACACTCAATCAACTCCTCTCAGTGCTCACAACCTGTACTACACAACACTCAATCAACTCCTCTCAGTGCTCACAACCTGTACTACACAACACTCAATCAACTCCTCTCAGTGCTCACAACCTGTACTACACAACACTCAATCAACTCCTCTCAGTGCTCACAACCTGTACTACACAACACTCAATCAACTCCTCTCAGTGCTCAACACCTGAACTACACAACACTCACTCAACTCCTCTCAGTGCTCACAACCTGTACTACACAACACTCAATCAACTCCTCTCAGTGCTCACAACCTGTACTACACAACACTCAATCAACTCCTCTCAGTGCTCACAATCTGTACTACACAACACTCAATCAACTCCTCTCAGTGCTCACAACCTGTACTACACAACACTCAATCAACTCCTCTCAGTGCTCAAAATCTGTACTACACAACACTCAATTAACTCCTCTCAGTGCTCACAACCTGTACTATACAACACTCAATCAACTCCTGTCAGTGCTCACAACCTGTACTACACAACACTCAATCAACTCCTGTCAGTGCTCACAACCTGTAATATACAACACTCAATCAACTCCTGTCAGTGCTCACAACCTGTACTATACATCACTCAATCAACACCTCTCAGTGCTCACAACCTGTACTACACAACAATCAATCAACTCCTCTCAGTGCTCACAACCTGTACTACACAACGTTCAATCAACTCCTGTCAGTGCTCACAATATGTACTACACAACACTCAATCAACTCCTCTCAGTACTCACAACCTGTACTACCCAACACTCAATCAGCTCCTCTCAGTGCTCACAACCTGTACTACACAACACTCAATCAACTCCTGTCAGTGCTCACAACCTCTACTATACAACACTCAATCAACTCCTCTCAGTGCTCACAATCTTTATTACACAACACTCAATCAACTCCTCTCAGTGCTCACAATCTGTACTATACAACACTCAATCAACTCCTGTCAGTGCTCACAACGTGTACTATACAACACTCAATCAACTCCTGTCAGTGCTCACAACGTGTACTATACAACACTCAATCAACTCCTCTCAGTGCTCACAATCTTTATTACACAACACTCAATCAACTCCTCTCAGTGCTCAAAACCTGTACTACACAACACTCAATCAACTCCTCTCAGTGCTCACAATCTGTACCACACAACACTCAATCAACTCCTCTCAGTGCTCACAACCTGTACTACACAACACTCAATCAACTCCTCTCAGTGCTCACAATCTATACTACACAACACTCAATCAACTCCTCTCAGTGCTCACAACCTGTACTATACAACACTCAATCAACTCCTGTCAGTGCTCACAACCTGTACTACACAACACTCAATCAACTCCTGTCAGTGCTCACAACCTGTACTAAACAACACTCAATCAACTCCTGTCAGTGCTCACAACCTGTACTATACAACGTTCAATCAACTCCTCTCAGTGCTCACAACCTGTACTACACAACACTCAATCAACTCCTCTCAGTACTCACAACCTGTACTACCCAACACTCAATCAACTCCTGTCAGTGCTCACAACCTGTACTACACAACACTCAATCAACTCCTCTCAGTGCTCACAACCTGTACTACCCAACACTCAATCAACTCCTCTCAGTGCTCACAACCTGTACTACCCAACACTCAATCAACTCCTCTCAGTGCTCACAACCTGTACTACACAACACTCAATCAACTCCTGTCAGTGCTCACAACCTGTACTACACAACACTCAATCAACTCCTCTCAGTGCTCACAACCTGAACTACACAACACTCAATCAAATCCTGTCAGTGCTCACAACCTGTACTACACAACACTCAATCAACTCCTCTCAGTGCTCACAACCTGTACTACACAACACTCAATCAACTCCTGTCAGTGCTCACAACCTGTACTACATACACTCAATCAGCTCCTCTCAGTGCTCACAACCTGTACTACACAACACTCAATCAACTCCTCTCAGTGCTCACAACCTGTACTACACAACACTCAATCAACTCCTCTCAGTGCTCACAACCTGTACTACACAACACTCAATCAACTCCTCTCAGTGCTCACAACCTGTACTACACAACACTCAATCAACTCCTCTCAGTGCTCACAACCTGTACTACACAACACTCAATCAACTCCTCTCAGTGCTCAACACCTGAACTACACAACACTCACTCAACTCCTCTCAGTGCTCACAACCTGTACTACACAACACTCAATCAACTCCTCTCAGTGCTCACAACCTGAACTACACAACACTCAATCAAATCCTGTCAGTGCTCACAACCTGTACTACACAACATTCAATCAAATCCTGTCAGTGCTCACAACCTGTACTACACAACACTCAATCAACTCCTGTCAGTGCTCACAAGCTGTACTACACAACACTCAATCAACTCCTCTCAGTGCTCACAACCTGTACTACACAACACTCAATCAACTCCTCTCAGTGCTCTCAACCTGTACTACACAACACTCAATCAACTCCTCTCAGTGCTCACAACCTGTACTACACAACACTCAATCAACTCCTCTCAGTGCTCACAACCTGTACTACACAACACTCAATCAACTCCTCTCAGTGCTCACAACCTGTACTACACAACACTCAATCAACTCCTCTCAGTGCTCACAACCTGTACTACACAACGTTCAATCAACTCCTGTCAGTGCTCACAACCTGTACTACACAACACTCAATCAACTCCTCTCAGTGCTCACAACCTGTACTACACAACGTTCAATCAACTCCTGTCAGTGCTCACAACCTGTACTACACAACGTTCAATCAACTCCTGTCAGTGCTCACAACCTGTACTACACAACACTCAATCACCTCCTCTCAGTGCTCACAACCTGTACTACACAACACTCAATCAACTCCTCTCAGTGCTCACAACCTGTACTACACAACACTCAATCAACTCCTCTCAGTGCTCACAACCTGTACTACACAACACTCAATCAACTCCTGTCAGTGCTCACAACCTGTACTACACAACACTCAATCAACTCCTCTCAGTGCTCACAACCTGAACTACACAACACTCAATCAAATCCTGTCAGTGCTCACAACCTGTACTACACAACACTCAATCAACTCCTATCAGTGCTCACAACCTGTACTACACAACACTCAATCAACTCCTGTCAGTGCTCACAACCTGTACACAACACTCAATCAACTCCTCTCAGTGCTCACAACCTGTACTACACAACACTCAATCAACTCCTGTCAGTGCTCACAACCTGTACTACACAACACTCAATCAACTCCTATCAGTGCTCACAACCTGTACTACACAATACTCAATCAACTCCTCTCAGTGCTCACAACCTGTACTACACAACACTCAATCAACTCCTCTCAGTGCTCACAACCTGTACTACACAACACTCAATCAACTCCTCTCAGTGCTCACAACCTGTACTACACAACACTCAATCAACTCCTGTCAGTGCTCACAACCTGTACTACACAACACTCAATCAACTCCTGTCAGTGCTCACAACCTGTACTACACAACACTCAATCAACTCCTCTCAGTGCTCACAACCTGTACTACACAACACTCAATCAACTCCTCTCAGTGCTCACAACCTGTACTACACAACACTCAATCAACTCCTCTCAGTGCTCACAACCTGTACTACACAACACTCAATCAACTCCTCTCAGTGCTCACAACCTGTACTACACAACACTCAATCAACTCCTGTCAGTGCTCACAACCTGTACTACGCAACACTCAATCAACTCCTCTCAGTGCTCACAACCTGTACTACACAACACTCAATCAACTCCTGTCGGTGCTCACAACCTGTACTATACAACACTCAATCAACTCATCTCAGTGCTCACAACCTGTACTATACAACACTCAATCAACTCATCTCAGTGCTCACAACCTGTACTATACAACACTCAATCAACTCCTCTCAGTGCTCACAACCTGTACTACACAACACTCAATCAACTCCTGTCAGTGCTCACAACCTGTACTACACAACACTCAATCAACTCATCTCAGTGCTCACAACCTGTACTACGCAACACTCAATCAACTCCTCTCAGTGCTCACAACCTGTACTACACAACACTCAATCAACTCCTGTCAGTGCTCACAACCTGTACTATACAACACTCAATCAACTCCTGTCAGTGCTCACAATCTGTACTACACAACACTCAATCAACTTCAACTCCTGCCAGTGCACACGATCTCACGTGAATGAAACTCTACTGCAACTTCATCGAGTACATACAATCGCTATTCTCTGAAGCTGTTCAATCGACTCGTTCGAGTGCATAGAATCACATGTGATTAACGCGTAACCAAACATAACTTCACTAAGTACATAAAATAGCACATGAATATTGATGTACCAGAATAAATCAACATGAAGTACACACGCAATCGCACGTGAATGAAGCTGTACCGTATACAACTCAATGAAAGCCACCGAGTACATACAATCGCACGTGAATGAAGCTGTACCGTATACAACTCAATGAAAGCCACCGAGTACATACAATCGCAGGTCTATAAAGCAGAACCCACGAAATATTAAATCCTGCCAAATTCCCGTTAATATTGGGAACATTGTATTCATAATAACAACACTACCAATATAACATCTTGCAACATCCTGTAGTCGTTGAAAATTACCCCTTCCTGTGTTTACCGAGCAATTTAACTGCGAGTCAAATTGCTTGATCCGACTTTCAAACTACTTCTGCCTTGGCTCAAGTATTATAGATTTTATTTAACAACACGCTAGTAATCAGGTTTTCACGTTGAACTATCAATGGAGTATTATCTCTGGATTCTCAACATTTTCCTTTAGAACTTTACATCACAGAATACATCGTTGTAGTTTTTGTTCGTGTTTCAACTTTGAGGAGGTGACTAGATAATATGTCTTTGGTTGGTGGTCGGTAATATTTGGAGGCATGGCGTCAGGTATTAGCTCAAAATGTATTGGGTTTGTATCGTACCGAACGACAGTTTCTTTCAGAAAGAGTCAAGTGGACCAAGCTTTTGTATGACCATCGAGAGTTAATCAGTTGATTAGATTTAGATACGAGACTTTACTAGCAGATCACGTGTGCATCTTGCGTGAGTAAATAGGCGCCTGAGCAACTGGAAATCGTTAGGGGTAGGCCGAAATGGTCAGGGCACTGGTAAATGATCAAGTTTAGGAACTATGTCTAAGGAAGAATATGTATAATATTTTGAATATCTGATCATATAAGAGTAAGTTACGTTGTAATAGAATATTTGATCATATAAGAATAGGTTACGCTGTCACGGTTAACGTCTTTCTCTGTAATCCCGTATATTCTCGTGAGTAACGTAACCTGCGCGAGAATCGGTAGCGGTTCTCACCGTGTTGGTAACTTACGGGGTATGTGAGTCGGTCGCTCAGAAAGAAATGGCAAACTACTGAGCGTAATCTTGCCTAGTACATCAACAGCAGCTGGAAAATGCTGGTGTTGACTGCAACGTCCTGTAAGGGATATGCAACATTTTAAAAAACAAGTTATGTTGTCATAGAATACTTGATCATATAAGAGTATGTTATGTTGTCATAGAATACTTGATCATATAAGAGTATGTTATGTTGTCATAGAATACTTGATCATATAAGAGTATGTTATGTTGTCATAGATTACTTGATCATATAAGAGTATGTTATGTTGTCATAGATTACTTGATCATATAAGAGTATGTTATGTTGTCATAGATTACTTGATCATATAAGAGTATGTTATGTTGTCATAGATTACTTGATCATATAAGAGTATGTTATGTTGTCATAGATTACTTGATCATATAAGAGTATGTTATGTTGTCATAGATTACTTGATCATATAAGAGTATGTTATGTTGTCATAGATTACTTGATCATATAAGAGTATGTTATGTTGTCATTCAATACTTGATCATATTAGAGTATGTTATGTTGTCATAGATTACTTGATCATATAAGAGTATGTTATGTTGTCATAGATTACTTGATCATATAAGAGAGATAATTACTGTGTCATAGTTAAGTTACTTGCATTTCCTTTACAGGACGTCGAAGTCAACGCCAGCATTTCTTACTGTTGTGATCTCTTGGCAAGTTTACGTTCAGTAGTTTGCCATTGCTTTCTGAACGAGCGGCACCCATACCATTTGGTAAAACATCAACGCAAGACGGTCTGCTACCAAATCGTAGCTGTGTTTCGAACGCGGGTATGCCGGATTAGGAACTGCGTCCGTAATCCTTTGCCACGGATCGGGTACTTTGTCATAGAGTACTTGCTTATGGTATAAGGCACTCAGCTGAGGGATATGGCTGAACGTCTCTAAGTCAAACCCCTCGGATGTGAGGGTTAGGCCGCTACTCACCTCCTGCTCTTGGAGGTTGATGCTGAGCCAGACGTACTGGTTATCCATTCCTCTGGAGATAACAAGGCATTGCCGAGAGGGGGATCATGCTGCATGGGCAACACATGTTCTCTGAATCCATGCCCAGGCATTGTGCAATGGAATTTTGGTCAAATTCCAGTCCACATATTTTCGTCTGCCAAGACGGCAAGGTGCCACTCACTTGCTTATTTACGATATTTACCGTATTATATAACACGTGGTTAAATACGAGACTTACAGTATCATAGAATATGTGATGATACACCCGAGTTAATCAACCCATCATTGTAGAATAGTTGATTAGATTTGAGAGCTACTCACCGTAGTATAAAATACGTGATTACATACAAGAGTCAGTAAATCATAGAATACTTGATCACACAAGCGAGTTAATTAACGTGTCATTGTAGAATACTTGATCAAATACGACAGTTAGAATGTCATAGAATATTTGATTAAATACGAGAAAACTTGATCATAAGCATGAGTTAGTGTGCCATAAATTACATGGTAGACGCGATTTAACATGAATTTGTAGAATACTTGATCAATTAGCGAGTTAATCAACATGTCATGGTAGAATACTTGATCATTTACGTGAGTTAATCAACCTGTCATGGTGGAATACTTGATCATTTAGCGAATTAATCAACCTGTCATGGTGGAATACTTGATCATTTACGCGAGTTAATCAGCCTGTCATGGTAAAACACTTGATCACACACAAGAATTAGCAACCATGTAGTTAGGGAATACGTGATCATACAAGTAAATTACTGATTCCATCGTTTTAGAGATGTGATTATGCAGACAACTATTGATTAAGTATTTTTAGAATATGTAACGGCGCAAACATGTCTGTTAGCAGGTCATTGCCAATGCATTACCAAATACGGTATTATGGCTCCTCCGCCACCACACGCACACACAAACGCACTCCGCACCCACACACACGCACGCACGCACGCACGCATACACACACATACACACACACACACACCACACATACACGCGCGCTAGCGCACACACCCATACAGACAGAACGAACGAAGTTTATTTTCTAAGGGTTAAAAATGGAGCAGGAAGGTCCGTCTGGCATTCTGCCCTTCTTATGCCCCCCTGTTTGATATATTATTTCATCCATAAATCACATTTGTAGCTATCCAAGAACAACAACAATATTAATGTAATATATGCAATATGATCAATATATGATATAGAGAGAGCGCGAGAGAGAACGCAAGAGAGAAAGTGGGGGGATATAGTTGACGTCAGGTCGGACATACATTCCTCACAACAAACGAATTCCCTGCCCAATTTAACTCTTCTACATCCAGACTTGATTCTTAAATAAGAGGAGCGACACAAAGCTGGGAAAACAATGGTTGAACACGGGGTTAAAAACATGCCAAGGCTAGAAATAAATTTCCAGAAGACAGTTTAGAAGTGAAATCGATTGCGGACAGATGGTCCTTGGGGAATGTGAATGACAAATGAATGAAAGAGAACTGTCAATGGAGAAGTGTTTGAGAATTTCAGAACAGACAGAGAGCGATTCAACATGGTCAAATGTGTTTTGTCTGCAAGTCGATTATAATGTGTGATGTGTGCAATATGAGACTTCTCACGTGTACATGTATGTGACGAAATGTGCAATATACATAGGGTTCTCGAATGTATATCTACGTACGTCTAAGTGATTTAATGTACCATATAAGCAAAGAAGTATTACCGGAGAGAGGCAAAATAGATAAGAAAAAATGGATGAATGAAGAAATCTTAAAACTGATGGACAAAAGAAAACAGAGTAAAAATGACAAACAAGAATACTCTAAGATAAATAAAGAAATAAAAGATAAATGTGGGAAGGCTAAAGAAAGTTGGTTAAACGAGCAATGCAAAAAAAATTGAATTAAATTCCATTAATGATACAAAAAATATGTACAGACAAATCAGTGAGCTTACAGGAAGAAACATAAGAATAAATACAGGGTATTTGAAATCAAAAACAGGAAAGATATTATTAGAGGAAGGTGCTGTAATGAAGAGGTGGCATGAGTATATAAGAGAATTATATGACGGAGAAAGGGAAGAATTAACAGAAGATAGTAACTTAGAAGGTCCACCTATTCTGAAAGAAGAAGTCGCTGACGCTATGAAATGTATGAAGAAAGGAAAACCGGCTGGGCCAGATGAAATCACAATAGAAGAATTAGAAGTGTTGGGAGAATTTGGAGTAGATATATTAACCAAAATGTTGAAGGATATTTACAGTAGTGGATATTTACCCAGTGATATGCTGAAATCTGTATTTATAGCTATACCAAAAAGACCAGGAGCAATTGATTGTGAAGATTTTCGTACAATTAACCTTATAAACCATATCACTAAGCTTTTACTCAGAATCATAATGAGAAGAAACAAAAAGAAAATAAAAATGGAAATTAGTGAAGAACATTATGGATTTGTGGAAGGAAAGGGCACAAACAATGCAATTTATACATTACGGACACTAATAGAAAGGTCAATAGAGAAACAGAGAGACATATATTTGTGCTTCATAGATTATACTAAGGCATTTGATAAAGTAAAACATGATGAACTGATTAAAATGTTGGAAGATATCAACATTGATGGAAAAGATTTAAGAATAATAAAGAATGTTTACTGGAACCAAGTAGCAGCAATTAAAATGGGAAATAAAGAGGGGAGTTACGAACAGATAAAGCTAGGAGTACGACAAGGGGTGTGTCTTGTCACCAGATCTTTTCTCCCTGTATAGCGAAGTAATAATGAGAGAGATCAAAGAGATGCCAGGAATACTAGTTGGAGGTTATAATATAAATAATATACGCTATGCAGATGACACAGTATTGGTGGCGGATAATTCAACAGACCTACAGCAATTATTAGACGTTGTAGTAACAGAGAGTGCAAGGAAAGGACTCTCCTTGAATATCAAGAAAACAGTAACAATGGTAATATCAAAGAAAATGGTGACACCAAAATGTGACATAGAAATAGAAGGGAAAATCCTTAACCAAGTGGATAATTTTAGATACCTAGGGGCATTTATAACATCAGATGGAAGATGTACAACAGAGATTAGGAGCAGAATAGGGCAGGCAAAAGCCGCATTTCAGAAAATGAAGAGTATCTTATGCAATAAGTCACTATCACTGAATGTAAGAAAGAGAGTGCTGAAATGCTATGTAGAACCAGTTTTGCTGTATGGCAGTGAATCTTGGAATGTAAATGAACAAATTAAGAAGAAATTACAAGCAACAGAGATGTGGTTCCTGAGACGAATGTTGCGAATTCCTTGGACTGCCAGAGTAACTAACGATGACTGCCTGAAACAGGCCAATGAAACTAGAACATTATATACAACAATAAGACAGAGACAAACATCTTTCTTCGGTCACGTGATGAGAAGAGAGGCATTGGAGAACTTCGTAACAACTGGAAAGATCGAGGGGAAGAGAAGCAGAGCCAGACCAAGAGAAATGATGCTGGATGGATTGAGACGGTGGCATGGAGGAATATCAGCAGCAGAGTTGATCCAGAACACCAAAGACCGAGATCTGTGGAGAGCCATGAACGCCTACTCCAGCTGGCACGGCACTTGATAATGATGATGATAAGCAGGTTTCTCGCGTGTACATCTAAGTGATTAAATGTGCCATATAAACAGGGTTCTCTAAGGAAGTATTACAATGTCTACTATCTGCATTCTCCAATGCTTGTTCTGAATTTGGTTTAACAATTAACAAAAAGAAGACACAGATTATGTCACAAGGTGCACATGGGGTACCATCAGTCTTTATTGACGACGCCAAACTAGAGATGGTAGACCATTTTACATATCTAGGATCAGTGGTAAATAGCAAATTATCGACAGATCAGGAAATCAACATCCGGATTGGTAAGGCAGCAACAACAATGAACAGGTTAAGAAAAAGATTCTGGGAGAACAAGTAGCTTACTGTCAAAACAAAAGTCCTTGTCTATCAAGCCTGTGTACTTAGTACTCTTCTTTATGGCAGTGACACCTGGACAACTTACTCACGCCAAGGGAAACGTTTAAACATCTTTCATATGCGGTGTCTGGGAAGAATTCTTCGTATTAAGTGGCAAGACAAAATCACAAATACTGAAGTATTGGAAAGATCAGGTTATGTGACGGTTTATTTCATGCTCAGTCTTCGTAGACTTAGATGGATAGGACACGTTAGGAGAATGGATGATGGTAGAATACCAAAGGATATCTTTTTCATTTGGTGAATTACAGACGGGTAGGAGATCTCAGGGTCGGCCTCTACTACGATACAAAGATGTGTGTAAGCGGGACATGACTGATACAGGCATTGATAATGCACACTGGGAGCAAGTCGCCGCCGTACGTGTTGCATGGAGGGCAAACATCAACAATGGAATAAAGACAAAGGAGAAAATTATTGCAGATAAGTCACACACCGAGCGTGTGAGACGTAAGGTGGTGCGTGATGGTGGAAGTGACCATGTGTTCGCATCACCCACTGTGAACGGACATATACAGCGCGAATTGGCCTTATCAGTCACACTCGCTACCGCCATGGGTAAAAGTTATTATGCCTTTTTGAAGCACAAACTATCATCTGTCAAGACGGCAAGGTGCCAATGAATGAATGAATTAGCAGAGTTCTCACGTGTACACCTATGCCACATAAAACCAAAATTAGATTAAAATGTCCTTCACAGGACGTAAAGTCAACCCCAGCATTTTGGCTGTTCGTCATTCCTGAGCCAGTTTTACATCCAGTAGTTTGCCCTTGCTTTCTGAACTACCGGCACCTGTATCTTTTTTTTCGAAAAAAAAAAACGAGCACCACTGTGTTTCGAACCCAGGTATACGCGATTACGTAACGCCTACGCTACGGAGACCGGTGAAGCCAAATAGCGTGAGAGCTACAAACAAAAGAAGAAGAGCATAACAGACAGAGATGAACGGACAGAGAGAATACAAGAGTCCATGAAAATCTCGATATATAACCGGGCAGCAGACGAAATAATATAATACTCGAAGTCACTATCAGAAATGAAGAAATCAGGAATAACGATTGGGGGGAAGGGTTGCAGAGCTAGATTTTATCAGAAAACAGCAAGTTAAATGGTTCAGCCACATAACTACAGTATAATCACAACAAGCAATGATGTGCACACACAATGTAACCACAAGAAGAGGTCGACCATGCTTACGATGGATAGAGGGAATAACAGAAAGCACGGGAATCTCGATAGATGAAGCCCATAAATGGGCAATCTCGAGCTGTTTATGCTTCACTTCGACACTGCAAGGTACAAGAGGAACATGATGAGATGAGACGGAACGAGATGACATGAGACGAGATGACATGAGACAACATGAGATAAAATGAGTCGAGATGAGATTAGACAGGACGAGATGAGATGAGATAATGAATAACTTTGAGAGGACATGAGGGGGGTTGCATGAGATAACGAAAGATAGCATGACGTGGCGAGGGTTGGTTGAGGACATACAAGGTATGTCCCAATGGAAGATAAAGGGCGGAAGAATTAGAAAGCAGGCATATGCTCAACACTCCCCAAGACGTGTAAGACTTAATTTATTGTATGAAGTAGAAATGTGGACAAAGAATCAACAACATGAATGCAAAGTTGAGGTTTTCTCAGTGTAGTTATCGCCTTAATTTTCACAACGTTCACTGACCACAGCGCGACGTACGGTATCAATTATTGGCAGTTCGGCCTGCCTATTGCATTTGTGTGACCAGGGTGATGTTATACTTAATCTTGAAAGTCCTGTGTCTGCCGTTGTATTGGTCGACAACAGTCTCTTCTTTCGTCAACAGGCTCTCCGTTTATTTTGTTGGTTTCGTTTTCATTTTAGGTCTTTTAAGTGACATTTAAACTGGAGCTCTCATGCTCACGTCCTTACCAAGAGAATAGCACAAAAATGCTAAAATTCAGCACTTTCTGGATGAAAGCACACGAAAAATATTCTATGCATCCTATATCCAATCACCTCTCGATTATTGTTCCACAGTCTGGGATGGTTGCCCTAAATCTAATATGAAACGACTGTGTTCGCTTCAAAACCGCGCTATACGTCTAGTTTCTAGCATAAAGCATCATAATTCACCTACTGGTATCATTTTTTCACTATCATTCATCACTGTGTGTGTGTGTGTGAGAGCGAGAGAGTGGGTCAGAGAGTGAGTGAGAAAGAGTGTGAGTGGGAGAGTTAGTATGAGAGTGATTTAGTGTGGTTTAGAGAGTGAATGAGTGAGTGTGATTGAGAGAGAGAGAGAGAGAGAGAGAGAGAGAGAGAGAGTAAGAGAGTGAGTGTAAGTGAGAGAGAGAGAGAGTAAGAGAGTGAGTGTGAGTGGGAGAGTGAGTGAGAGATTGAGTGTGAGCGAATATGTGAGTATGTGTGTGTGTGTGTGTAAGTGAGGGCGAGTGTGAGAGTGACTGCGATTAAGCATGACAGAGAGATAGTGAGTGGAAGAGAGGGAGAGAATGGGACAATCAGAGAGTATGCCAATGTGCGTGAAAGAAAAATAAATATTGAGAGAGAGGAAGAGAGATAGAAAGAGAGAGAGAAAAAAAAGAGAGAGAGAGAGAGAGAGAGAGAGAGAGAGAGAGAGAGAGAGAGAGAGAGAGAGAGAGAGAGAGAGAGAGAGAGAGAGAGAGAGAGAGATGAGGGCAATCATACCATTATGCCATATTTTTTTCTGTACCCTCATCTTTCATATTAGCATTTTTACTGCCAATTGAATTTAACATGCACTGCTTATCTCATCATGTTTATGTCAATTCCAGGAATCTTACTGGATTGGACCACTATTTTATTTTTACGTTAGACAATGTATACCATATTTTTATCACCATTTTACATATTTTCAATTTTTCACCATGTTTTCCCAATTTTGAATGTTCTGTGAGAATGCTCACGATAGTCGACAGTGTGTACGTGTGAAAAGTGTGGGAGTTTATTCATATTAGTTTTAGTGATTATGTGAGGCAGCGTGTATGTGTGTAGATGGTTGGGTGTGTGTATGTGTGTCTATGTGTGTGTGTTTATATGTGTGGATGTATGTGTGTGTGCATGTCTGTATATGTGTATAGGTGTATATGTGTGTGTACATGTGTATATGTGTTCTTGCGTGTGTGTATGTCTGTACGTGTGTTAAGGTGTGCGTACATGTGTGTTTAGATGTATTTATATGTATGTGCGTGTGTATATGTGTGTATGTATGTATGTGTGCTCGTGTATGTATGTGTATATGTTTGTGTGTGTAAGTGTAAATGCATGCAGTGTATGCGAGGGAGTGTGTATTCGTGTGTTATGTGAGTACGTGTGT
This sequence comes from Cepaea nemoralis, assembly GCA_014155875.1. Lineage (NCBI taxonomy): Eukaryota > Metazoa > Mollusca > Gastropoda > Stylommatophora > Helicidae > Cepaea > Cepaea nemoralis. The sequence goes on from JACEFZ010023987.1 coordinate 886,630, forward strand.
GTAAGAGATAAGAGAGAGAGAGAGAGAGAGAGAGAGAGAGAAGGAGAGAGAGAGAGAGAGAGAGAGAGAGAGAGAGAGAGAGAGAGAGAGAGAGAGAGAGAGAGAGAGAGTTGAACGCATGCATGTCATCTAACATGCTATTCCATATTTTTTGTGTATTCTCATTTTCATATTATCATTTTGAATGCCAACTCATTTTAACATGTATAAAATGAACACATGTAAATTACTGTAGAGTGATTGAGAGAGTTAGTGAGTGTGTTTGAGAGATAGTGAATATGTGTGAGAGTGTGTGTATGTGTAGAGAGAGAGAGAGAGAGAGAGAGAGAGAGAGAGAGAGAGAGAGAGAGAGAGAGAGAGAGAGAGAGAGAGAGAGAGAGATGAGCGCACGCATGTCATGTAACATGCTATTCCATATTTTTTTTATGTATTCTCATCTTTCATATTACGAGGTATCATTTTGTATGCCACTTGATTTTACCATGTATACTACAATAGCATGCACACTGTAGATTGAGTGAGAGAGTTAGTGAGTGTGAGTGAGTAAGGGTGTGTGTGTGTGTGTGTGTGTGTGTGTGTGTGTGTTCATAATAGTAGGTTGGTGGATGTTGGGGGATATGTGTGTGGGGGTGGATTCATGGAGTGTGTGGGTGGGCTCAGGATGTGTGGATGGATGCGGGGTTTGTGTGTATGTGGGTGCGGGGTTTGTGTGTTGGTATGTGCGGGATATATGGTTTGGCAGGGAGATGTGTGTGTGTGTGGGTCGGGATGTGTGTTTGGCTTGGTGGTTGTGGGTGAGTGGGTGGAGGATATGTGGGTGGATGATTGTTAGTGGGTTATGGGATGGGTGGCGTTATATATGTGGGTGGGAAGATGTGGGTGTGGGGATGTGTGGTAGGTGGGAGATGTGTGCGGGTGGGGGTAGTTATGGGTGTGAGGATGTGTGTGCGGGTGAAGGATGTGTGTGGGTGTTGGATGTTTGGGTGGATGGGTGGGAAGTATGCGTGGGTGAATGTGTGTGTGTTGAGGTGTGGGGGATGTGTGTGGGTTGGGTGATGGGTGTGTGATGGGTGTGGGTGATGGATGTGTGGATGTTTGTGTGGGAGGGGGATGTGTCTGGGTCGGTGGTGTGTGTGTGGCTGGATGGAGGATGTATATGTGGGTGGTGAGGGTGATTGTAGATAGGGGATGTGTGGGTGGGTAGAAGATGTGTGGGAGATGTGTGTCTGGGTAGGATATGTGTGGGAGATGTGTGTGAGGGTGAGGGATGTGTCTTTGGGATGTGTGTGGGTGTGGTGTTGTGTGGGAGGGATGATTGGTGTGGATAAAGAATGTATGTATGTGTGGGTGTGGGTGTGGTTGGGTGTGGGTGTGCGGGTGGGTGTTGATGTGTGTGTGGGTGGAGGATATGTGTTTGGAGGGGTGGTTGGGGTGTGTGAGTGTGTGTGGGGATGTGTGTATATGGGTAGGGTGTGTGGTTAAGTGATGTGTGGCTGGGGGATGGCTGGGTGGGTAGAAGATGTGTGGGTGGGTGATTGTATATTGGTAAGTTTGTGTGGTTAAGGGATGTGTGGTTAAGGGGTGTTTGGTTGCGGGATGAGTGGGTGGAGGGTGTTTGGATGGGTAGATGATATGTGGGTGGGTGAGTGTGTGTAGGTTACGAGATGGTGGGGGACGTTTGTATAGGTGGGCTCGGGATCTGTCAGTGGGTTGGGGGAGATGGGAAATTATGTGGGTGGGTGCGGAATTTGTGTTTGGGTAGGTGCGGGATATGTGAGATGGCGGGGTGATGTGTGTGTGCGTGGGGTATGTGTGGTTGAGGGATGTGTGTTTCGCTGGGTGGTTGGATGTGTGTGTGTGGATATGTGGGTGGGTGATTGTTGGTGGGTAATGGGACGGGTGTAGGATATGTGAGTGGGTAGGGAGATGTGTGAGGGTGGGGGATGTGTGGGTTGAGAAATGTATGTTATGTATGCTTGGGGTGTGGGTGGATGAGATGCGTGGTTGGTGGGAGTGTGTGTGGGTGGGGATATGTGTAGGTGTGGGGATGTGGTGGATGGGTGGGGACATGTATGTGTGCCTGGGTGTGTGTGTGTGTGTGTGTGTGTGTGTGTGTGTGTGTGTGTGTGTGTGTGTGTGTGTGTGTGTGTGTGTGTGTGGGTGTGGGTGGGGATGTGTGGGTGGGTGGTGGATGTGTCTCATAACATGGTAATATGCATTATGTTTACAAAATTCATTGACAATGTTTTTCATATGCACTATTGATGAACGAAAGATGAGTAATTGGAAGGGCCGAATGTAAGACTGGCCTGCATGCCCAATTTGTTACCCTTTGAAAATAAAGTCCGTTCGTTCGTTCGTTCGTTCGTTCGTTCGTTCGTTCGTTCTTTCGTTCGTTCGTTCGTTTTCTTCTTCTTCTTCTTCTTCTTCTTCTTCTTCTTCTTCTTCTTCTTCTTCTTCTTCTTCTTCTTCTTGTACTAATATGAAGTACTAACTTGTCTGCTAAATTACAAAAGGTCAAAGGATGGCGGTGTTTACTGCGGCGTCTTTTAAAGAACAGGCAACGAACTTTTATTATTATCATTATCATCCTCTTTTGTCGTCAAGCGTCGTAGGGGAGGTATTTCTGACGTTCCATTGCTCGGTGGGTGTAACTGGATCGCATCATTCCGTGTTATTGTTCAATGTCTTTGATGAACGTCAATCCATTTTCTTTTGGGGCGTTCTTTTGCTCTCTCATATCAGATCTTCTTTGATGTAAGGCCAGTGCCGGTAGTTGATGGTGTTGCATTCTAACGAGATGGCACAACCATGTGATCTTCTGTCTTTCAATAAGGTATCACAAGGTGTTGATCCCACTGTCTAACTGATATCATCATTTCATTTCTTAGTCTCGGATAGTTACATTGGCAGCTCTTCTCTAGCATCTCATCTCACAAATGTTGATTTTACGTAAGTGTGATTTGGATAATGTCCAAGTCCGACATTGGTAGCATAGGGTTGATGTGAATGTGCTATTCATTATCTGTTGTTTGGCGGACATGTATATTTGGATGTTTCAGTATGAATGATAGTTGATATATACCGTGTATTAGTATATTTGGATGTTTCCGTGTGGGAGATAGTTGATATACAATATATATATATATAGGTATGTTTTGATGTTTGAGTATTGGTGATAGTTGATATACAATATATATATATAGGTATGTTTTGATGTTTGAGTATTGGTTGATATACAATATATATATATATATATATATATATATTATATATATAGGTATGTTTTGATGTTTGAGTATTGGTGATAGTTGATATACAATGTATATAGGTATATTTGGATGTTTCAGTATAGAGATAGTTGATATACAAGGTTAATAGTGTATATTTGGATGTTTTAGTTTGAATGATAGTTGATATAAAATGTATATAGTTATATTGGGATGTTTCATTATGGGAGATGGTTGATATATAATGCATATAGTTATATTGGTATGTTTCAGTATGGGATATAGTTGATACACAAGGTATATGTGTATATTTTGATAATTGAGTATGGGAGATAGTTGATATACAAGATATGTATGTATATTTTGATGATATTTCAATATTGGAGATAGTTGATATATAAGTTGTATAAGTATATTTGGATGTTTCAATATGAGGATTGCTTTATTTATATAATTAACTATCATTTCAAAAATAGGCCATACTATTCAACAGCAACAAATTCTGGTCACTTTTGCAATTCGAACCCTGGCCGTTATATTAGCAGACAATTGCGCTAATCATTATGCATCGCAGCTGCATTGAGTATATGGAAAATAATTAAAGAGATCAAATGAGGAGTACGGCAGGAGTGCGTGTTTCTCCCAAACCTCTTCACACAGAAAGAATTTTTAAACAAGTTGGAGAACTATCTGGACTAACATCAATAGAAGAATCATAAACAATCTTACATTTGCTGACTATACCGTGTTACTAGCAGAAAGCGAGCAAGAGTTACAAAACCTAGTGGAACAAGTAAACAGGCGGAGTTCAGAATGTGGCTTAGATATGAACTGTCTGTACTGTCTTCTACTGCCTATATAACTTTGCAGTGCGGGGTAGAGGGGTCTTGAGCCTGAGGAATAAAGGCCGCCTGGCTAGTGCAGTCGTCGAGAAAACGGTAAAAATTAAAATTAGCAGTGGAAAGCAAGGGTCATTAATAAACACCTTAGTAAACGGGAAGATACTAGAACAAGTAACAAGCTTCTCGTATCTTGGACATGTAATAACAGATTATGGCAAAAGTGAAACAGAAATAAAAAATGAGAATAGGAATGGCCAAAAAAAATGTAAAAGACATGAAATCAGTATTAACATCTAGAGCAGTGGTTCTCAACCTTTTTTTGGCCCGTGCCCCCCTTCACCATATTTTCAGAATGTCATTCCCCCCTTTCGTATTTCCTACCTAAAAATCTCGCCCCTGCCATTACACAGTATACGTAATAATGGAAGCTAAATTTAATAGCACATACTAAAACAAGTCTAGACGTCAACATAAAACGTGATTTGTGTGTCTACTGACTTTATAAAATGAATTTTAGAAGGGTGAGACGTACAGAACTGTACAGTATGAAGGGAAAAACAATATCAAGTAATCGATTCTTGTATTAACGCGATCTTGAAATAATCTCCATTCCCCCCTTGGAAACCCTACAATTCCCCCCTAGGGGGAATTCCCCACCGGTTGAAAACCACTGATCTAGAGAGATTAACAAGGCATTAAAAAATGAGAATTGTCAAATGATATATATTCAGCACAACTATATGGCGCGGAAACCTGGACAACGAACAAGCATTTAGAAAGTCAAATAGTGACCCCGGAGATGTGGATATACAGGACAATTTGTCGTCATTCTTGGAAACAAAAACAATCAAATACAGCGGTTCTAGAAAACCTAGGAATGAAAAGAGAGTTGATGAAATAACTTAAAAGAGGCAAATTAAATATTTAGGATAGGTTAAAAGACTTTACACTTTTATAAAACCCATACTGGGGAAAGGGTGGGGATAGGGTGTAAGGATGAAGGCACGCGAGCAAGAGGCGGACAACAATACAGTGGGAAGTTAACATCAAGAGATGAACAGCAATCTGACAGAATGTACAATCAAGACGAGAGACAGTGTTGGCAATCCATTGCAGCCAACCTTCATTGTGAAGACGGCACCAAATTAACTGAACATTAAAGATATAAACCTAACTGGTCGTGGCTATTTTTGTGATAAGCATCGGATGTCACTACAGGCACCATATCTAGGACAAGCCGCACTGTGAGGGGAGTCCCCTCACAGACATTAAGTGTAACCTGTTGTGAATAATTACGCAGAATATGACATGTCTTAATGCAACTTCAACTTGAATCAAATAGTCGATAGAAAAATTGGAGCGTCGTGGTCGCCAATGTTGCACCATAACGGGCAGCGGACGAAAACTATTATAATATTCCATGACAGTGATGAAATCAGGACTAAAGTGGGGATAATAGCAGCGCTAGATTTCATTAGACATAACGAATTAAAATGGTTCGGCCATATAACAAGGCAACCAGCTAACAGTATACCACAACAAGCAGTGACGTACAGACTAAATGGAATGAGAAGAAGTGGCCGACCGTGTTAACGATGGACAGAGGGAATAATAGAATCCATGGAAATCTCCATACATGAAGCTCATAAACGGGCACTCTCCCGCTTTTTATCCTTCACCTCGACACCGCAAGGTACCACAGGGACGCGATGTGGTGATAATGAAGACACAATTACATTATTATTATTATTTGTTTACCTTCGCACATCAATATGGATTAATCCAAAGAAAACAGCAGTCAACTTAAGCTTCTTGACATCTCATAAATGTTATCCTTGAACTGATCTAGTCTAAGTCAGAGTGGTTTTCTCTGTACTGCGTATGTTAGACACTCCTGTAACAAATGTTCTGCGTATGTTAGACACTCCTGTAACAAATGTTCTGCGTATGTTAGACACTCCTGTAACAAATGTTCTGCGTATGTAAGACACTCCTGTAACAAATGTTCTGCGTATGTTAGACACTCCTGTAACAAATGTTCTGCGTATGTTAGACACTCCTGTAACAAATGTTCAGCTGTCATTTTACCAGTTCCACAGTTACATTCATCAGTATTTCATCTTTTTAGTTTATTATACATGTGGTACTTCAATCTGTCGCGTCCTGTGCGGAGTCAAGATTATTAATTGTTCCTTTCGGATGAGTATGTAATGTGCATCTTCTGTCAATTGCAATATAGTTATCTTCACTCACAAAACACTAACTAGCATTTTAGATTTATATATATATATATATATACAGTATTCTTTCGCTAACTTAACAAAATGGAGTTACAAACATTGTGACAATGAGTTACTTACCTTAAAGACACTATCATAATCAGCTACCATACGAGGTGGTGATACGCCCAACGATGTAATGATCCAGTTACTTTACTCTGTAGTCAACATCCTTCGACACCGACGCAGCATTGAGTTCACCTACGCAGACGCGTCATGGCTCTGTGTCTCTCTACCTGGGCGAAAGACGTCGCGGCGTTCCGATCAATAGCCAACAGAATGGAACAACAAACGGGTTTGCGTTGTTCACCGGGCGGAGAGCTTTGTTATCTGTGTGAGCTGTCGTCGTATATACAAACTTAGATTTAAATACTGTCCAGGTGAACAATATTCAGTGGAAAGTAAGAATCATGTGAAGTAAGAGGGAAGGAATGGTGTACTCTTATTATAGTCCATGCCGTGTGGTGTTGGTGATCATGTCTGTCCACAGCCTTCTGTCTCGTGTACTGCCAATCTTCTTATAATCCATGCTGTGTAGCGTTGGTGATCTTGTCTGTCCACAGCCTTCTGTCTCGTGTGTTGCCAGACTTCTTATAATCCATGCCGTATGGAGTTGGTTTTCATGTCTGTCCACATATAAATGTGTATATATATACAAGGCCGAGAGAGGGAAGATGCTGCATGGGCAACACGTGTTCTCTGAACCCATGCCCAGGCATTGTGAGATGGGATTTTGGCCAAATTCCAGTCCACATACTTTCGTCTGTCAAGACGGCAAGGTGCCACTCACATAGAGAGAGAGAGTGAGCGAGAGAGAGAGCGAGAGAGAGAGAGAGAGAGAGAGAGAGAGAGAGAGAGAGAGAGAGAGAGAGAGATCAGAAAACCAGATCGCCGTTGCTTCCAAGCTTGTCCTAATTTGTTCATTAACGTTAAGTGATTCACTGGCTAATAATAATAATAATAATAATAATAATAATAATAATAATAATAATAATAATAATAATAATAATAACAATCCAATCTTCCCTGGCAGTTTCCAGTCTGTCATGTGATAGCGCCATCACATTTTGATGTTCTAGAGCAGTGGTTCTCAACCTTTTTTGGCCCGTGCACCCTTCACCATATTTTCAGAACGTCATCCCCTCCCCCCTTCCTATCAAAAATTTGGACCGTGCCCCCCTTCACCATATTTTCAGAACGTCATTCCCCCCCCACCCTTCATATTTCCTACCTAAAAATCCCCCACCCCTACACAGTATACTTAAAAATGGAAGGTAAATATGTTAAAACAGGTCTAGACATCCACATAAAACGTGATTTGTGGGTCTACTTACTTTATAAAATGAATTTTAGAAGGATGAGACGTGCATAACTGTAGAGTATGAAGGGAAAAGCAATATCAAGTAATCGGTTCTTGTATTAACGCGATCTTGAAATGATCTCCATCCCCCCCCCCCCTCCCCCCCCCCACCGGAAACCCTAAAATTCTCCCCTGGGGGGAATTCCCCACCGGTTGAGAACCACTTTTCTAGAGCAAGGATCAAGAGGCGGCCAGTCACTCCCCCGCTCACAATGAAATGTTTGACCTAATTTAGCAAAGCTGATAATGTTGTATGGTCCGCGAATGATGGTATAAATATCCAAACAGCCCATGGCAGAAGGATAAGGTTCCAAACCCCTGCCATACAGGAAGGAACCCGTCACAATGAAGTCGCCATCTTGCCTTTAAATCTCTTTAGCTCCCGATTTAAGGCTCTGTAGCTCCCGGAGTAGACATGAGAGCTCTCCTCACGTGTATACCTTGTGACTAATTTGAGAACCGCTCACCCTCATAAGTAGACATATTAGTTCTCTGGGATTTTTTTTAAGCAGACGTGAAGCTAGTTCGCCATCTTTCGGAGAACTATACTTAAGAATAGTTATTTGTTATATTGGAGCCATTAGTAAGAATGGTTATCTGTTATTCTGGAGCCAAGCGTAAGAACAGCTATCTGTTATTCAGGAACTAAACTTAAGATTAGTTATTTGTTATTCTGGAACTATAGGTAATAATTAAAATAATTTTGAGTCCAAAAAGACGGATAGGCTGTTGTGCTGTTTAGGCCTCTGGAGTGTTTTTGCTTGTGGCTACGGTTTGCTTACGTATTTTTCTCATGTTGGACTGGTAGTACGTGGTTCCATCGCCCAGCTACTGAGATGAGTGTGTGGAGCGCACTGTGAGCTGTGGATTTTATGTGGAATGTTTTCACATCTTTCCGCGGTAGTTTGTACTGTTAACTGCATGTTCAGAACACTGGCGGATGGTATGTTGCTGAACTATCTGTTTTTGCCTTATGCAGCAATGTGTGTGCAACTGCTGGTTTTCTTGTCCCTGCCGCTTCCATCGACGATGAACTGTAATGTCTAGTATTGGCATTCTGGCAGCGGCCTTATGCATGCATGCCAGGGCGTGCTGTGATTTGTCGGGACTGCTGTTGTTCAACTTTTCACAAGGGAGAGTGATGAGAATTGTGTGTGATATTTACTGGCACAGGAACGGATCATTATGAATTTTGACCGCGACTAACGACTATGGGCTAACTATAAGGTAAGAATAGTTTTATGCTATTCTGGAGCTAGACTAAGAAAAGTTATCTGTTATTTTGGAATTAGGCGTAAGAATGGTTACCTATTATTCTGGAATAAGACAAAAGAAAAGTTATTTGTTATTCTGGAACAATAGGTAAGAATAGTTATTGGATAATTTGGAATTAGATGTTACAGTAGTTCTGGGAACATAAGAAAATAAGCGAACGAACGAACGAACGAACGAACGAATGAACGAACGAACGAACGAACGAACGAACGAACGAACGAACGAACGAACGAACGAACGAACGAACGAACGAACGAACTTTATTTTCAAAGGGTCACAAACTGGACGCGCAGGCCCGTCTTACTTTCGGCCATTCCAATCACTTATCTTTCGTACATCAATTAACTATTGTACATGTTACGTTCATATAGGAGGGGGGGGGGAAAACATTGTCAAATGAATTTTGTTAACATAAACAATGAAATTACTATGTTGTATGTTGTTTGCCCATGAAGAATGATGATGACCATTCATTTCATCCAGTGGGGTTGAAGGTATGGAGCCGTGAGTTCTAAGATGGCTGATAAGGCCTATTTTGGCTCGAAATGTTCTTTGACAATGTGGGCAAAGCATGTTTGACGTTCCAGGAGGAGGATCTCCTGCAGTGGTTTTTCTGTCCAGCCTTTTCTTCACAGCTCTTGCAGTCCTGGTTTCTTCACAGGTGACTGCACCCTTATGTAATGATGTACGCCACGAATTACGGTCTTTAGCAGCAGTCTCTCAGGTGTCAAGATGAATTCCAAAAGCTTTAAGTGAGATTTTCAGAGTGTCTTTGAAGCGTTTCCTCTGGCCGCCTAGGGAGCGTTTACCACAACCCAGCTCGCGGTAATGTTATGAGACTAAGTTATGAGACAAGCAGACAGCCAGACACACATACACATGTACAAGCATAAACGCATACATACATACATACCTATATACATACTTACATCATTTACACAATCGCATTACATCATTTACACAATCGTATATTAACAGGTGGGATACAACAGAGAAATTAGATTTATATGTGGGAGAAACAAGTGGGCGAGAAAGACAGATCTAGACAGAGTGAGATTATAGGTTACGGCGAGGTCTAGACAACAATCATCATCATCATCATCATCATCATCATCATCATCGTCGTCATCATCATCATCATCGTCGTCATCATCATCATCAGAAAGTGCCATACAGGTTGGCATTGGCGTTCAATAACTCTCCACAGATCTCCGTCTTTGGTTTTCTGGACCAACTCTGTTGATGATATTCCTCCATGTCATAATCTCAATCCATCCAGCATCATTTCTCTTGGTCTGCCTCTGTCTCTCTTCCCCTCGATCTTTCCAGTCGTCACGATATTCTCCACATGCCTCTCTTCTCATAACATGACCAAAGAAATCTGTTTGGTTTTTCTTATTTCTAGTTTCATTGCCTCTTTCAGGCAGTCGTCGTCAGTTACTCTGGCAGTCCAAGGAATTCGCAATATTTGTCTTAGGAACCACATCTCTCTTGCTTCCAAATTCTTCCTAATTTGTTCATTCACATTCAAAAATTCTCTAAAAGGTCCAAGGTCCTCTAAAAGTACTGGAGAGATATGGTCATCATAGACCATAACTTTATGAAGGGAAACTCCCAGTCACACCTCTCCGTGGTAGAGGATGGGAAACACACCACGGTGTGACTAACACAGCTCTGGGGACCGAGTATCCACCGGGATAAGTGGACAACTCTGCAACTGAGCAGACTAACTTGTCCTGACAATCGGAAATGGCAGTAAAAGGTAACGGTAAAAGACTCCCTTCCCTCCATGTGGATGTGGAAACCAAGGGGAAACCACCACATTATCTTCCCAAGATTTCATGAATAGTCACATATCAGTGAATAATGGCTGGCTTAGGACATCCTCGTTCGGTGGGGACAGTCATGAGCCACAGGTGACACCAGACCGTCATCCAGCTACTGATGGCAAAATCGTAACGAATAAGTTTAAAATAGGGAATACATTTAAAATGGGAAATAAATTTTAAAATAGGCAACAATAGTAATATAATAATATAAGCATCTTGAACTTTGTGAACGTATCACCTGACAGAGAGGGCTTCGGGGTCTGCGAGTCCCTGTGGCCTATGTCGGCTCCAGATCAGGCACACATAGAGGACGAGGAGTGGAAATGGATGAAGAGGAAGAATAAGAGGAGGATCAGGAAGAAACAATAAGTAAACGAAGAAGATGAGGAAGAATGAAGAAGAGAAAGGGAGGAAGATGAAGAGACGAAAATGATGACACGGGATTTGCATTAGGAGGAATAACAGACGAGGAACTAAAAGAAGCTAAAGTAGACGACGATGAAATGAAGAAGAAAGCGAAGAGGTGCGGGAGAAGAATAAGCAGTTTGGTTGTGTGTGTGTGTGTTTTTTTTTTTTTGGATCTCACTCGCTCGCTTGCTTTGAACCCCAGCGTAGTCCATGCTGTACTGATCTTTGCGTGTGGAGTATCTCTCCCTTTAACCACTGTCGCTCGCCATCAGGCTAACCCACTCCGAATTCTCAGGTACTTGTAACTTACGTCCCCAAGTCAAGGACGAGAAGGTAAAATATCAGCCCAACTGACCGGTGTATGGACTGAACCCTCTACTTCGCCATCGGCACAATGGTTTAAGAAATAGCGATCTCACCCATTCCGCCACGCCGACCTCTGGATAAGAAGAGGGTAGCGAGTAAAGCGCTATAAATGTTAATATGGAAACAAATATGGTGGGGTCAGAAAACGATCCAGTTGTTCCCATGCGGACACCTGGTTATTAGGTCAATATTTCTAGCCCGATCTCAACAGGCAGGTCTCAAGTACGGGACCTCCATTGGACTGATAAATGGACAGGTGTACAAACATCGGCTGGGGATCGATTGTTTACTTCGTAATACAACACACTTGTCTGCTCACAGATGGGTTTATGTGACTGGTTTATGTGAAGTTTCCGCTGTGTTGTCCATACAGTCTTATCGTTAATCCTTTATTCCTACCTTTTATCCTCCTCCTCCTTCTCCTCCTCCTCCTTATCATCCTCCTCCTCATCCCCTTCTTCTTCTTCTTCTTCTTCTTCTTCTTCTTCTTCTTCTTCTTCTTCTTCTTCTTCTTCTTCTTCTTCTGTTGGTTCTCTGTAGCTGCTACTAGAACTTTTATTACATCCTACCTTCCTTCATAATTCCCACACATCGACATAATTCCCTTTTACCGACACAATTCTCAGTTATCGACATGATTCCCCACGCATAAATATTATTCCCACGTATTGTCACGATTCTACTTAACAACACAATTCCCGCCTACCGACACAATTCCCAGGATTCTTAACCTCGGTCAAGTGTTTCTCCATTGTCATGGATCCAGAGAGAGTTAATTATGAGGGAAAGACGAGACCTAAAGAGTTAAGTCAATTACACAACAAATCAACTGAAACAGTGATGAACACTCGGAGCAAGCATGGCGGGAGGTTTCTGATCGTCAGAAGCGTCCCCCTCCCCGGAATGTTTCCCCCCTTTATCTTACTGACACTTTTTCGGGCTTTTAAGCCCAAGCGTAGTCCATACATGTCCTACTACTTCTAATGCACTAGACTTACATTTGCGTGTGGATTAAGTTTCCCCTATTACTAATGTCCCTCTCCATCAGGCAAACCCACTCCGACTGTTGAGGTACTTGTAATTTACGTCCCCAAGTCATGGACGAGAAGTCAACATTTTAGTTCAGCCGACCGGTGTAGCGCACCGGAAGTTTAAGAGCGAGGGCTCTCTTCCATTCCGCCCGTGCTGACCTGCTGGTTGAGGATAAATCTGTAACACCTGGCCTGCAACACCTGGCCTGTAACACCTGGCCTGTAACACCTGGCGTGTTACACCTGGCTTGTAACACCTGGCGTGTTACACCTGGCCTGTAACACCTGGCGTGTTACACCTGGCCTGTAGCACCTGGCCTGTTACACCTGGCCTGTAACACCTGGCCTGTAACTCCTGTCCTGTAACATCAGCCTGTTACACCTGGCCTGTTACACCTGGCCTGTTACACCTGGCCTGTTACACCTGTCCTGTAACACCTGTCCTGTAACATCGGCCTGTAACTCCTGGCCTATAACACCTGGCCTGTAACACATGGCCTGTAAAACCTGGTCTGTAACACCTGGCCTGTAACTCATGGCCTGTAACACCTGGCCTGTAACACCTGGCCTGTAACATCGGCCTGTTACACCTGGTAAATGACAGCAAACTCACCATAACCGTTCCATGAAACGACTTGCTGTCGTGACAAATGATAGTTTGTAAAATAGAATTATAGTCTGTCCAGAAATGAATGTCTTCATTCACGATCAATTATTTTGAAAACTGTCTGTTGCATCGTTATGAAATTGTTCCTGCCGTCTTATATTTACCCCCACCCAAGGAATATGTCTTTGAAGGTCCAAAATCAACTTAAATCATGGAAAGCGGCGACATTTCTTTGATGTTGTGGTGACAAACTAGTGATTTCTCGTTAACAAACTTGTTTTCAGTAATGGTCGTTCCACTAAGCGAGGCTCTTGTCATAAGGCCAATCTCATGTCTCACGAGGAAATTAACTATTCAACGCTAATGTTTCCGTGTGAAGACGTAATACATTTAATAATGTGCACTTCATCTCTGACCCGTAAATTATATTCCGCATATAAACAAACTTTGAAATCTGCTGTACAATCTCCAGAACAAACATTTGTTTGTTGGGTGGACATAATGGTAAGGTTATATGCTAAATCTCATCATTTTCCCTCGGTAAGTTACTAGTTTAATTTAGTTTAATTCACATATCCTTTACAGGACATCGCTGTCAACAGCAGCATCTTTCAGCTGTCAGTTGATTTCTTGGCAAGATTACGCTCAGTAGTTTGTCATTGCTTTCTGAGCGGCCGGCTCAGTTATCCCGCAAGTCACCAGCGGGGGACGAACCGCTCCCAGTTCTCGCCCACTACGAGACTCTGCGTGATAAACAGGATTACGGAGAAAGTTTTGTAACCCCTCGGCCAGAGAGACCGGCCCAGTTGGTTACTGAGATATGGAATTTTATATTGGGGCAGACAAAGTAAAGAGACTATAGTACACAACCTGGGCTGATTTGTAGAGATCATGTGTTGCCCATACAGCATGATCCTTCTCTCGGCCTGCCTAGTTTATTCCAGAGGAAAGCCAACACCAATACAACCGGAATAATACAAGCTGCAGAAGCTCAGCAAAGCAATTCTCTAATCATCCGCATCTCGGAGCTTCCATCCTAGACCAGTTGCCGATCAGGTCTTAGGGCTTAGTCTGTCCTTCCCTCCCATTTAGTCTTTAGACTGTATTTCAGCGAACTAGGTTAAGACTTGTATCCTCCCAATTGCGCTCTTCGCCCAAAGCCGTTGGAACAATGTAAAGTGTCAGGTTTGGTAACCACCGCCCAACATTCGGTTCTAACAGAAATCTGGTAGTATCGTCTACTGTCATTCTGTTCAGTCACATCTGACTAACACCTGACTTTTTTAAAGAAATGACCATAAACTATAACATTAGCGAATAAACAAGCCGTTGATATATGTATGTAGCAGAGAGCCCAGGATCACCGCTGTATGGTTTATCGATTATGATTGGTCATTTTCGGGCCCCCCAAGGTGACACAACCCTTGATATCTATACGGCTTTCGGGGGTCCACGGGTTAACTGCCCTTAGTCTCACACGACAGCCGTTTGAAAGTCCATAAATAAACACATAAGTATTGATGAGCAATCATTGAAGTAAAAGAAAGAAGTAGAGACGAGAGGACACACTAGACAACATAAAAATTGAACGCTATAGTTACCGACCGGGATTCGAACCGATTGTCACCTCCAAATGACGACAGCGCCTTGCTGCAGGAACAAGTATACCTCTACGCATGACAACCTAGACACCATTATTTCTTCTCTTTCTGTGAGCGCCTAACATTACATGTGTGTTTATTTATGTTGTCTTGTGCGTCCTCTAGTCTCTACATCTTTCATCTACATGTGTGTTTATTTATGTTGTCTTGTGCGTCCTCTAGTCTCTACATCTTTCTTCTACATGTGTGTTTATTTATGGTGTCTAGTGTGTCCTCTAGTATCTACTTCTTTCGATAATGATTCGATTGTTTGTTCGTTTGTTTGTATGTGTGTTGTTCTTCCACAGACGCTAATACCCAATTTTACACTTTTGATCGTTAATTTTCCACGGTTGTCTTTAACATTTAGCTGCCACCAAAATGTCGGCACAAACTGCCGTAGGGGTGTGGCGTGTTCAGCTTTGACATTTACTAGAGCACCGTACAACGAGCTGAGGTGACTTGCTTCTTGACTCCCGGCCAGTCCTTCCCAGATTCCGCTTAAACATTTGTTGACATTTTTCTGGTGCCCATTTGGTGATGTCGGATCAACGAGGGCCAGAACGAGGCCACAACGAGGGCCAGAACTCTCCGGTGCTAGAGATCTGTGCATACATTATGTGTAAGCAGCGGAGATGTGGTTATATAGAAGGATGATGTGAACACCGGGACAGATAGAAAGAGTGATGGCGATATCTTAACAGAAGTTAACTCACAAAGAGAACTGGTTTCTCACATCAGAAGAAGACAGTCTGCATTCTTTGGAGATGTCATGAGAAGGGGACAGTTGGAGTTTGTCGTCACAACAGTAAAGTTGGAGGGGAAGAGAAGCAAGGGGAGAACAAGAGAGAAGATGCGGACAGTTTTACATCATGACACAATATAAGAACACTTGGTGAAGTTACAATAAGAATTTGGGGGCTGCGTGGTCTCGAGGTATGATGTCCGCCTCGATTGATGGAGGTCCCGGGTTTAAGCCAAGGTGGTGCCGGGATTTTTTCACGTGGACTTCTAGTAAAAATTTCCCCTGGTCTCTGGGTAGTGAGATCGGACGCTCGTGTGTATTGTTGGGCACGTAAAACATCCCTTGGCAGTTGGAAATCGAAAAAGAGTAGCCTAACGGCGCTGCCCGGGCAAAATTTCGAGTTAAAAATCTACCCAAAGTATTTCACGATCCTCGTCCGTGCTACGGAGTGCGTGCACTGAGATGAGTTTCTCCAGACTCAGGTTTGAGTTAGGAGTAGAACGGAGCACTTATGGGTTGCACCCGTGTGCCGTGATGTTGATCCATCGACTAAACTAAACTAAACTAGACTAAACAATAAGAACATTCAATCTCGATAAACAAACAATTAGAATACTCACTTTTAATGATACACAATAAAAACATTAAATATGTATAGAGACAAACTAAGATGAACACTCAGTCTCGATAAACCAAAATAAGGAAACTAAATCTTGATAAACAGAAACTAAGAACGCTCAATTTTGATAACGAAAATATTAGAATACTCAACTTTTGACGATACAAAATAAAAACATTAAATCTGCATAAAGACAAACTAAGAAACTCAATCTTGATAAAAACCAAACTAAGAACACTCAATCTTGATAAAATAAAAATAAAACCTCTCAGTTTTTTAATCACAACATAAGAACAAGCAATCTATATATACACAACATAAGAACATTCAGTGCTGATTAAAAAAGAAACATAAGGACACCCAATCATTATATACACTAACATAAGAACACTCAATTGTTTTATACACAATATAAGAGCACTCAATCTTTATGTACACAAACTAAGAACTTTTAGTGCTTATTAAAAACAAAAATTAAGAACACTCAGTCTTTATACACTTTATAAGAGCTCTCAATCTTTATATACACAACATACGAAAACTCAATCTTTATATACACAATCACAAGAAAACCCAATCTTTATGAAAACAAGCATAAGAACACATAAACTAGACAAAAGAATAATAAAACACTTTATAAAAGAAAACATGTTATTGGTGGAAACAGCATAAGAACATTCCATCTGTACAAATACAACAGAAGCACACACAATCTTCAGTGATACAAAAATAAAAACATTAAATGTTGATGAATATATAGTAAGAACATTACACTTTGATGAATACAAAATAAAGACATTACATTTTGATGAACACAAAATAAGAACATTGAACTTTTGTGGATGCAAAATAAAAGCATTACATTTTTGTTTTTTGGACGAAAAATAAGAACGCTTGGTCTTGATGCAAGCAAATCAATAACACGATCTGTAATGTCTGCGAACAATCACAAACAGGCTACCTACCAGGAGGGTTCTATCCTTCATCCCTCTCAATGTAAACAACAAGGGTGGTGAAAAAAACACTAAAACCGCTGTTAGAAACGCAAAAAATACATTCTGCCGCCAAGGAAAATAGGCCATAAAAAATGGACACTTCTTAAGACTGATGAAGGGAAAGAACTAGGACGACGGAATTTTCACGTGTGCTCCAAAAACAGGGATTTCGTCCCTCCTGCGAGCGGCCGTCCCCATCGGTGATCTGCATCTATAACTGGTTTTTTCTGTTCATCTTGTTCGTCCTTCTAATTCCCAATGACTGTCGTTTGTGGCAGTATCGTTTTCTTCTTCTATTATTGGTTCTGTCCATCCAGGCTTGCGTCCTGGTGAGCAGAAATGGGCTTTTCACTGCGAGGCGTTCCTGTTTTTCTCCTGGAAATGGCTTTACGGTAGAACTGCTAATTTTTGTTCCGTTGTGTTTCTCTATTTGAAATCAATGGTTGGATGGAGGGGAGGGAAGGATGGTGTCTGGGGTGTAACTGGGTCAAGGGTCGGACGGATTGAAGTACTGTGGCGGAAGGGGTATTTGTAATACCCAAATTTGGTTCTCTGTCTAACTAATGCCCCATCAGTCTATTTGTATGTATGTCTATCTGTCCTTCCGTGCGTCTGTCTGTCCGTTAATCCAAGCATTCGTCCGGCCTGTCTGTCAGTCTGTCTGTCAGTCTGTCTGTCTGTCTGTCTGTCTGTCTGTCTGTCAGTCTGTCTGTCTGTCTGTCTGTCTGTCTGTCTGTCTGACGGCTTTCATATCTGTTTGTCTCTCTTTCTTTGCATGTTTCTGTCTGTCATTCTGTCTGTATTTCTGTCTGTCGGCTTCTTTCATATCTGTTTGTCTCTCTTTCTTTGCATGTTTCTGCCTGTCTGTCTGACTTTCTGTCTGTCGGCTTGCATGTCTGTCCATCTTTACGAGAAAGTGATTGTCTATCCGGTAGTGTTGACTGAATTTCTGTTCATCTGTCCATCTGTCCGCTGGCATGTCTCTGCTGCCTGCACGCCTGTCTGTCTGCCGATCTGTCTGTCTGCCGATCTGCCTGTCTGAGGCATCATGTAAGTGTCTAGATGTGAGGTTGTGTGTGTGGGAAGATGTGTGTGGGGTTATATGTGGGTGGTGGGGTGTGGGTGTGTGGAAGGTTTGTGTTGTGGATGGGGGATTGATGTTGTGTGGGGAGGTGTGTGGGGGATGTGTGTATGGGTGGGGATATGTGTGTGAGTGGGGATGTGTGGTTTGGGTATGTGTGATTAGGGGATGAGTGGCTGGGGTGGGTTAATGGGGGAGGGGGTTGGATGGTTCGAGGATGTGTGGGTGGGTGTGTGTGTAGGTTGGGGTGGGAGAGGGATGTGTGTATGTGGGATTGGGGATGTGTGGGTGGGTTGGGGAAGATTGTGTGGGTGGGGATGTGTGCAAGTGAAGGAAATGTGGGCGAGGGTTGTGTGTGTGTGGGTAGGTGCTGGATGTGTGGGCTTGCGGGGATATATGTGGGTGGGGGATATGTAGTGGGGGTGGATGGGGGTGTATGGGTGGTGGAGCATATGTGGGTAGGTGAGTGTTGGTGGGTGGAGGATATGTGTGTGGGTGGTGAGATGTGTGTAGGTGGGGGATGTGTGGTTGGGTGATGATTGGGTGGGTGCATGTATGTGTGCCTGGGGGTGTGTGGGTGGGTGGGTGTGTGTGGGGGGGAGATATGTGGTGAGTGGGGATGTGTGTAGGTGGGTGTGTGTGTGTGTGTGTGTGGTTGAGTGGGTGATGTATGTGTGGGGGATGTGTGGATGGATTATGGATGGGTGGGTGTGTGGAGGATGTGTCTTATAACATGGTAATATGCATTATGTTTACAGCATTCTTGTGACAATGTTTTTTTCCTATGTTAATGTACTATGCACTATTGATGAAAGAAAGATGAGCGATTGGAAGGGCCGATTGTAAGACGGGCCTAAGTGCCCAATTTGTTACCCTTTGAAAATAAAGTCCGTTCTATCTATCTATCTATCTATCTATCTATCTATCTATCTGTCTATCTGTCTGTCTGTCTGTCTGTCTGTCTGTCTGTCTATATTTATGTCCGTACGTCTGTCCGTCTTTGTGTCTGTCTGTCTGTCTGTCTGTCTGCCTGCCTGTCTGTCTGAAACAGAGAAATATATCAATTTAATTAAATCCTTAATTTTACAGGGGTAAACATGGGACAAAAAGGAGCCCGAAAAACATTTTTTGTTCGGGACAGTGAATTATTTCATTAACAACCGGGACTCCTCCAGAAACCCAGGACGTTTGGCAGCCCTAAATATGTATCAAGATGGTTCATTGTGGGAATGCGGGCTTGCAACAATCGTGAGCAGTGCGGGCACTATACAATTTCTTTTACGGGCTCACTCACCTAGGACGTAAATAGTAGGTTACTTAGTTACAATTCCTTTACAGGACGTGGCAGTCAACCCCAGTGTTCTTTGGCTGTTTGTGGTTTCTTGGTAAGTTTACGTTCTGAACGAAATAATGTCAAGAATCCTGTTACGCGTTCTTAATGCGCTTTGGGTGTATATTGTGCTGTATCCATATGTGTAATAGACAATATGAGTTTGTAGAAGGCAAGGGTACAGTAAATGCTGTGTATATGCTGAGAACAGTAATTGAACGTTCTATAGAAGTAAACAAAGATCTACACCAGTGGTTCTCAATCTTTTTTGGCCCGTGCCCCCCTTCACCGTATTTTCAGAACGTCATCCCCCCCCCCTTTTTTTTGTCAACAACTCAACTTTAACAGGCATACAAGGATTCCGCTTTTGTACCACACGCAATGACAACACGAAGGTTGTACGCAAGGATACAAGTATAATACAAGTTTATTCTGAGCTCGATTTACAATAGCTCGGCGAGCGGATAGCCACATGGGTAATACATATCATGGTATGTGATGATGATGTTAAATGAGAGATGCTATCGATGGTAATCTCTATCAAAGTTAAGTAGTCTAAGTCACATCTATTGATACTGTCCTTTCTAAGCAACACAGTATTCTCAGCGAATACAGCAGTCCGTCCTCTAAACTGTCGGGTCCCGGTCTGAGGATCTTCGTGGCCGTGTTCAGCCACAAGCGGCAGACCCTTCATGGATTAGCTGGTTTGCGTGCTCGGTGATCCAGCACGCCGTTAATTACTGGTCACTCGGTTAGAGTTACCAGTGCTTTCCCTAGACACTTCTCGTGATGTGGGTTTCCCCAGTCTATTCTGGGCAACCCCAGCTCACGTCTTCCGTGGTTCCCTTTTAGGACACGAGTGTGTCCAGTTGGAGAACTATTCATAGTTCTCACTCGTCCTTCTGTCCTTTCTGTCCCCTATCTCATAGATAGCTATGTCCTCTCGATCTTCTTTATGTCTATTTCCATAGTTCTTCTATCTTGTCTATTAGCAGCTTTTTGACAGGCTCTCCCTCCTTCTGTGTTGTGTTACAAACTTTTAACTCATGTGTGTAACTCAAGTAGTAATCTCCACAAAAATTAGGGCTGTCTAATTTCGTCAAAGGCTGCGTAAGTTTTCTAACTCTGCTCTGGGCATAGGACAAGATCTCTCCTTTCCCTCGTCACACTGTTGTACCACTTCACTTGGCTAATTTATTAGCATACCACACTAGTACAGCTGGCTAGAGACTATGCTCATTCTAACATTATACTTCTCGGGAGTTGTGTGAACCGGACTCATGCCTTTTGGCCTGTCCTCAAATTGCCAATAAACTGACAACCCATACAAATTGCCTCTATTACGAGTACAATACATGAATAATATTCATGCTCCCATATAATATTCTACTCCAACTAGTATACATGCTTATGTGCCAATGTTCACCTTTTTAGCTTCCGCTTGTGAAGAAATATTTCAGTGTTACTCTTAGGTTATTTGAGATGTTGTTATGTCCCCTGTTTGGAGTAGTTATCCGTCTTTGCAAATAATAGTGTATGCATCTTTATGTGTTAGTTTTCCTGGTTGGTTGTGTGTTTTATATTAAACTAATGTGTATTAAACTTACCAATATGTGTTTGCGTCTATAATTTACGTGTATGTATTCTTTCGAGCGCCGTAAAGCGGTTTGTTGCAGTCACAAACGAGTGTGTTAGTCTGATTTATGACTACACTTCCGTTTTAGGATGCTCAAAATATATTTCCTATCTCTATCATTGAAGTATAGCAACTACACAGATAAAAATAGGACAACACACATTTGACACAGACGAATTACAAGAACTCGCATTGTGCGGCGAAAAAAATTTCCGCAACATGTCTCACTTTTCTGTTTTTGTTTCATTTTCTCATTCTCATTCATACATCTTTCATTCATCTTTCATTCCACAAAGGTTTTAAAATACTTGTTCTGTCATTAAAATATGGTTGTAGAAAAAATGGATGAACAATATATATTTACAATAAACAATTGGCTGAATTTAAACAGGTTTTCAAGCCAAATGAC
Source organism: Cepaea nemoralis (assembly GCA_014155875.1). NCBI lineage: Eukaryota > Metazoa > Mollusca > Gastropoda > Stylommatophora > Helicidae > Cepaea > Cepaea nemoralis. The sequence continues at coordinate 908,312 of JACEFZ010023987.1, forward strand.
TGTGCTATATTTATGCACTCGTCATTTCTGTACAAAATTATACATATTTAAGAGGATTGTTCACTACCAATCCTGTAGGTAATGATTGCTATTATAATCTATTCTAAGTTGGTGCACTGTGCTACGCTAACTAAGGGAACTAATCTAACTAAATGATGAAAATGGGGAAAAGTGTGTTAGTTACCTTATTGTGTGTTAGTGCATAGGATGGTATAAATTTATAAATGATGGGATTAATTTCTAAATGATGTTTTAATTAACTAAATGTCTAATAAAATGTGTTTAAATGATGGTAAACTAAAGTAATGTTTCCTAAGTTGTAAAGTATGATGTAAGGGTTAAACTATATGAGTTTCTAACTAAATGTAAAGGGATTTTAACTATTAAATGTTATTACTAAAGTTATATGGGTGGTTTTACATTTTATTCTAACTAAGAAAAATACGATATTATATGCAACTGTTATAAAAACATATTATTATACATATCACAAACAATCTATATCTAATTAAATTAACTAATTACATCCAGGTGTGTTCTCGGAGTAGCGTCCTCTGTTGAATCTCTTTGGAAAATAGAGTTCATCTAGACAAAGTCTGGTACATACGCTCTCATCCTGGGTAATGTTGAAATATCGTTCTACTCATGGGTTGCATATATGGTGGTGGTGTAGAACTCTGATAATGTATCTGTTCACTTTCACTTGTACTGACACAGTTCATAGTAAGCAAGTTCATGCGATTCATGATGGAAAGGGCACTATAGTGTCTGTATTCACCATCTAGGGCACTAGTTAACTACAGTGTCACTGACTTTGGTGATGTCGGATCGCTCTCTTCTCGTATCTCAGGTATCTCGATCTGAGAAGGTCGGCTTAATGTGTCTGCTAGCAAGTTCATGCTCCCCTTTATATACTTTATAGTAAACGAGTAATTTTGCAGGATCAAAGACCATCTGTAGATCCTGTTGTTACGGTGGACTCCAGTCTGCATCACTGTAAGCGGTGAATTGTCAGTTTCAATGACAAAATGCGTACCCGCTAAGAATCTATGAAGCTTCCGGATACAATAGATGACGCTTAAAGCTTCTAACTCAGAGACTGAGTACCTTGATTCAGTAGGGCTAACTTTGCGGCTTACATACATTATTGGGTGGAAGATTCCCTCATGGAATTGGCCTAGAACGCCAGCGATTGATATAGCACTTGCGTCTGTACGGAGAAAATACGTAAGATTTGGATTAGGCAAGCGCAGGATTGGTAAAACGCTGAACATATGTCTTAATTTTGATAAAGCAGCAATTAACTTTGCATCTTGTACATTTAATTTCACAGATGCTTTCAAAACATTAGAAAAAACGCTGGTGATTTCAGCTAAGTTGGGTATAAATTTGCTATAGTAATTCACTAACCCAAGCAAGCTTCTGACCTGTTTCTTGGTCGTTGGCATAGTTAAGTTCAAAATTTTGGTGACAATTTTCTCGTCTGTTTTCAGTTGGCCTCTGGTGATCGTGTGGCCCAGAAAATCAATTTCTTCCAACCCCAACTCAACTTTGGTTGGTTTAACAGTAAGTCCGAACAATCTTAATCTATCGAAGACATGTCGCAGTTTCTGTAAGTGTGATGTCCAGTCTGCAGTATGGATACAAATATCATCAATGTATGTCTCAGTATTGGTCACTCCGTGGAGAAGATCCCTGGTGAGTCGGACAAAGGTGGCTGGTGCATTACGAAGGCCAAAAGGAAGGAATCGCCACTCATAAAGACCTAGAGGTGTTGAGAACGCAGTTAGATGGATCGAAAGTGGGTGCATCGGGACTTGCCAGTATCCCTTCGTTAGGTCAAGTTTAGAGAAAATTCGAGAAGTTGACATATTAAGAATTAGATCTTCACATGATGGGATTGGCTCTGCGTCGACTTTAGTAACATTGTTTAAACGGCGATAATCGACACAGAGGCGAATTGTCGAGTCCTTTTTCTTGACAAGGACGATAGGAAAAGAATATTCTGACTGCGACTTTTGTATTATTCCACTCGACTCAAGATCTAAAATTTCCTTGTCGAGATTTTCCCTGTAACTTAATGGGATGGAATAAGGTCGGCATTTGATAGGAGTGGTATCAGTCAGAATAATGGAGTGTTCGATCCTGTCAGTCCTACCTGGAATGTCGGAAAAAATGTCTCTGTATTCAGTTACTAGATCTATTATTTGTCGTCTTTGCCCGTCTGTGAGTTTCGGTTCTAACCGTATGCTATTAATTGTCCCAGTCGTGTCTACTGTCGGGACTGGTAGTTCAATGTCATCGTCGTCTATCTGGTTCAGTATTGTCGTTGTGCTACCTGTGTGTTCTGTTTCTTGACTAGGTGTGTATGCGCTGTCGTTGTCATCTGTCGCCCTAACTAGTGTAGTTGCGCTATGTACGTCTGTCGTCGGGTTGCTTGGTGTAGGTGCATTTTGTTCGTCTGTCGTCGGTTCTTGTCGTGAGAAGTAAGGCTTCAGCATGTTGATATGAAATATCTTTAATTTTGGTTTATCGATATTTCATAATCGACATCTGATATCTTTCGTACCACTTTGAATGGCCCTTGCCATGAAGTTAATAATAGGTTACGTTTATCTGGTAGTAAAAGTAGCACCTCTTGATTGGGTTCAAGGTGTAGGGTTTTGGCACCCTTGTTGGCATAATGGCGGTAGATCTGGCCTTTTCTCTCCAAAGATGATTTGGCTATTACACACGCCTTCATAATTTTATCGCGTGTCTCTGTTACCATCTCGTACGGTGTTACTGGGGTCGGACTATCTACTGTACTAGTGACTAGCTGATGGTAAATCGTTAGGGGTCCACGAGGGTTCGCCCCATACACTAATTCAAATGGCGAGAAACCCGTACTTGAGTGCGGAATTTCTCGGTAGGCAAACAGCACTGTTGGTAATAGAGTATCCCAATCAGTTGGGTTCTCTGCTGTTACCTTTGCCAGCATATGTTTGAGGTCCCCGTTAATCTTTTCTATGATTCCATTGCTGGCAGGGTGATAGGGACTAGTGAAATGTTGTTTAATCCCTAATAAGTTTTGTAAGGGCTTGCATAGCAGCCGATATAAACTGTGTTCCTAGATCGGATAAAATGGTTCGAGGAAATCCGAATAGAGCAAATAGATGTAAAAATACATTAGCCACATCTTTGGAGGTAATATATTTTAGGGCTACCGCCTCAACCCACCTCGTACAGAGATCCACGAGGGTTAGTATGAACCGGTTTCCTTTGTTCGACACCTTATTCAGGGGTCCAACAATATCCACCGCTACACTTTCAAACGGTCTAGAGGCCAATGTTGAAGATTGGACCTCAGCTGTTACATGCTTTCCCTTTCTCACTAAATGTTGGCAAATGGTACATGACCGACAAAAAGTTTTAATATCGTTACAAAACTTAGGCCAATAGAAATGTGCCAAAACTCTGGCTCTCGTTTTGTCATACGCCAGATGTCCAGCAAACGGTGAATCGTGTGCAATCTTTAACACGTTTTGTCGATGTTTCAAAGGTAGCACCGTCTGCTGAATTTCATGGTTATTAGTGGTGTAATACCGCATGAGAATTCCATTATGCAGTTTGAAGTACCAAGAGGCATTTTTGGTTAATTTAGCTTTCTCACCTAATAATTTAAAATAGGGTGCAATAGTTGAATCAGCGTGTTGTGCCTGGATACATTCTTGTCGAGTGGTATTGTCAATAGTACCTGTGGGTGTTAATAAATGTAACATCTCATCTTGTATGTCAGTTTGATGTGTTTGGGTCTCTGACCTAGTTACTGCATTAGCCATGTGTGTTTGTTTCCAGGCTAATATCTCGTCATCAGTGCAGTGTCTTAACCCAGGAAGGCATCCCAAAACAAGGTCAGTACAGGGGTTCTGTAAGATAGCGCACGTAAATGTGCCGGAAAGGAATGGGGTATTTATACGGACTTTTGCCAGCGGGTATTTCTCAATAGTGCCAGAAAAAGTGCGGCATTTAACAAAATCGCCCGTATAATCCTCCTGGTTAACTAGTTCCCTTCTAACCCCGAGTAAAGTGCTCCCGCTATCGAGTAAACATTGGCATGGCTGTTCATTGACCAGTGCATCGTGGAACTTTAAATTGCCTCTGGAGGCTAAAGCTGAATTTGCATCTTCATTGGAAAATGGTACAATGTGACCACATTTGAGTTTACCGTCCGTATGGAACTGATGACAGGTATCACACTTATCAAAGTCTAAAATATCTGTAACAACCGCTACACTTTCACACTCATTGAATGGTAATACATTTTCATTCTCGCACTCTGTTTCACTGCCACTATCAGACGATGTATCTATGAGCATAGCGTTGCTGGCTTTCATTCTTTGTCTGCCCAAACATTTATTACTAAAGTGGCCAAAAGAAGAACAAAAAAAAAAAAACACATTTGACTGCACGCTTGTATGCATTCCTTTTGTTCTCCTGCTTTTTAATCATCATTTCGAGATGTGCAGGATATGATGGATTTTATCACACATCGAAAATTGTGGATGAAATAAATGGCAGTACACACATTGTGGTGGCTTTTGGTATGGTTTATCTTTCTTATGGTAAGCTTTCTGGTTGAAAGATCTGTTTGGTTCGTTCTTAGCAAACGCAGTAATTTCAGAATCATGTATACATGACTTAAATACATCTCGACTCGAGGAAAAATATGCTGAACCACGTTTCTCTAGTTGCTCTAAGAGATTCAATGTCTGATTGTTGAAGGAACTTAGCAAAGGGAGTTGGGACTGTGGATATTACTTTATCCATAATCATTAAGTCCTGTAATTTGTCAAAATCCTTCCCTACTTTCGCCGCCTTCAGCCACTTACTAAATACACTCTGCACATTAGATACGTAATCTATGAACGTTTCGTTCGGTTTTGGTTTGATTTGTGAGTACTGGATCTGATATCCAGGAGCATCGAGTAGAAAATGCTGCATAATTCTGTCATGAATATATTGGTAGTTGTTTCTTAATTCTGTTGGTATAGACTCGATAACTTTTAAGGGCTCCCCTGAGAGATTTCTCATATAGATCATTGCCCAATCTTCCAACGGTATTTCCTGAAATTTAAGCTGGAACTCTATATTCTCGGTCCATGCTGATATTGAATCCCCTTGACTGAAGGGTTTGATGATCCCTTTATATTTAGAAAATTTATTTTGCTCTTCTAGACTCTTCTGTTTAGTGGAAGCTATTTGAATGTGTGAGTCGATTTCCATCTCTTTCATTCTTAATTTTGTTTGTGAGTCTACCTCTATTTGCTTTTGCTTGGTGGCGTTCTCTTTCTCTATCTGTTTTTGTTTGGTGCGTTATCTAATTCTAATTGTTTTTGCTTTGTGGCTTCCTCTAACTCTCTCATCTCTTTCTGATGTTGTCTTTCGAGTGCTCGTTCATCTCTCTCTAGTGCAGCTTTTCTTTCTATTTCTTCTTTGTATTTCTGTTCTGCCCATTTTTCTAGTTTCTCCACGCTTTGGCCTAGTTCTTTGCCAGCTTGGATACACTCATTTAATGTTGACATTGTAGGGCTTTATGTTTTTACACAAATGGTCTATAAATAATTTTACAATTTATATGTGTTACAAATTCACAATCACTCACTGAAAAATAAGATGCATGGTTAATTGTGATTATCAAAATAATGAAAAAATACTCATCTAATCAGATGAAAATGCGGCCCCTCGGGATGTTACCAAATTTGGATCTTCGGGATGTTATCAAATTCGGATCTTCGGGATGTTTCACTGCTGTTTTGCAAACACAGAATAGAAAGGCTTGTTCGTACGATTGCTGTTCTGTTTTATAGAACAGCAACAATTAGCATATGGTTACAAAATATGATTACACAATACATGGTTGTATTCAATTTACCTATCATCGTTTTTACGTTAGGCAAATTACAAATGTGATGTGAATAAATGAATGATATAAATGATATGAATGGTATGATTGTATGTATGAATCGTCAAATGAATAGTGAGATGAATCATCGAATGAGTAGTCAATTGTCGTCTTGTCTTCACTTCCCTACTGTCTCTGACTGAGCTCTGCTGTATGGCTTACTCTGAACTTTAAATTATTTCCCTTGTACTAAATGAATTCGGCATTGTACAAGTTCGTGAGTAAATTTGATGAAAGTTGACATCGTGAATATCGTACAACAAATGTTCAAAAATAATCGTTAAACTGGTGATTTGGATATATAATTCACGTTTAAACACAATCACAGTTTTAAATTTCCAAATTTAAATAGTATAGAATATTAAATATAATTTCCGTAGAATTTCACAATTTATGTGGGAAAATGGTCTTGTAAAGTGCTTGAAGGTGGTTCAAGCCCCACCTTCTGACACCAAATCGGATCCTGCCTGTCAGCAACTCAACTTTAACAGGCATACAAGGATTCCGCTTTTGTACCCCACGCAATGATAACACGAAGGTTGTACATAAGGATACAAGTATAATACAAGTTTATTCTGAGCTTGATTTACAATAGCTCGGCGAGCGGGATAGCCACATGGGTAATACATATCATGGTATATCGTGATGATGTTAAATGAGAGATGATATCGATGGTAATCTCTATCGAAAGTTAAGTAGTCTAAGTCACATCTATTGATACTGTCCTTTCTAAGCAACACAGTATTCTCAGCGAATACAGCAGTCCGTCTTCTAGCTGTCGAGTCCCGGTCTGAGGATCTTCGTGGCGTGTACAGCCACAAGCGATAGACCCTTCGTGGATTAGCTGGTTTGCGTGCTCGGTGTTCCAGCACGCCGTTAATTACTGGTCACCCGGTTAGAGTTACCAGTGCTTTTCCCTGGACACTTCTCGTGATGTGGGTTTCCCCATTCTATTCTGGGTAACCCCAGCTCACGTCTTACGTTGTCCCCTTTTAGGACACGAGTGTGTCCAGTTGGAGAACTATTCATAGTTCTCACTCGTCCTTCTGTCCTTTCTGTCCCCTATCTCATAGATAGCTATGTCCTCTCGATCTTCTTTATGTCTATTTCCATAGTTCTTCTATCTTGTCTATTAGCAGCTTTTTGACAATTTCCTATCTAAAAATCCCCCCACCCCTACTCAGTATACGTTAAAATGGAAGGTAAATTTAATAGCATATACTAAAACAAGTCTAGACATCCACATAAAACGTGGTTTGTGGGTCTACTTATGTTATAAAATGAATTTTAGGAGGATGAGACGTACATAACTGTAAAGTATGAAGGGAAAAACAATATCAAGTAATCAGTTCTTGTATTAACGCGATCTTGAAATGGTCTTCATTCCCCCCCCCCCTCCCCTGGAAACCCTAAAATTCCCCACCGGTTGAGAACCACTGATCTGCACCTTTGCTTTATTGACTACAAGCTTTCGATAAAGTGAGGCACGTCAACATGATAGAGATGCTTGCAGATCTACAAATTGATGGGAAAGACCCTAGACTTGTAAAAAGAAAACATATATTGGAAATAACAAGCTGCCATAAGAATTGATAATGAAGTGGGTGTATATCAGCCTATTAAGAGAGGTGTGAGACAGGGATGTGCAATGTCTCCAGATCTTTTTTCCCTGTACAGTGAAAATATATTCAGAAAAGTACAAGATATGAAAGGGATCAGCATTGGAGGAAGAAACATTAATAACATTAGATATGCAGATTATACAGTATTGATTGCAGACAATGAGCAGGATCTGCAGCATTTAGTAGATGTGGTTGTTGCACACAGTGAACAACGGGGGTAAGAATTAAATTGTAAAAAGATAGTTTATTGTCGCCACTAGGAAGAACGAAATACCACAATGTAATATACAAGTAAATGGGAATATTCTCGGCCTTATCCTGTCTTACGCATGTACTTGCCTGTGAGTGCTGTTGGTTTGTCGGTATCTACTGTCTGTTGAACTTTTAATATGGGGCAGTGATGGGCATTTTGTGTGATATTCACTGACACAGGAACGGAGCATTAGGATGTGACACTTTCCTGTGATGTTGGAACCGCGACTAACGACTAACATGAGTCTTTCAATATTCTTACTTTTAAAAGGGGTGTCTAGTTGGCCATGCGTCGAGGTACACTTGTTCCTGCAGCGAGGCGCCGTCGTCATTTGGAGGTGACAGGTTCGATCCCGGTCGGTAACTACAGCTTTCAAATTCTATGTTGTCTAGTGCGTCCTCTAATCTTTTCTTCCTTCTTCTCCTTCTATGAGCGCCTAACAATACCGTGTGTGTTTATTTATGAAATTACTTTAAAAGGATATATCTCATGGTTCGACCCAGATGGGCCAGCTGCCAGTCCAAGATTTAAATTGATAAAGACACACGTGTCAAGTCCATAAGAAGAACACAGATGAGCAACTCATATACAAGAGATATATATATATATAGTCATGTAGAGTGCTTCATGTAGATGTATCGGTGTGTGTTTGTTGTTTACGTGTTGACAAGGTCTTTGACCGCAACATATATTTTGTTACTTGTCATCGTGTTCTAGTGGAGCTAACCAATGACACTACTTCTCGTTTTTTTTTTTTTTTTTTTTTTTTTTTGCTGATTTATTCCTTACTTCAATACAGAAATGAGGGTCTTCATTTTGCACAACAGAGGTCAGCAACCTGTGTGATGAAGTAATCTTACAAATTACCCAGCGTGCTAACCCGTCCATCACAATTTGAATTCGTTTGTTGAAAAGACTCGAAGATTAGCGAATGTAAATCTTTTGCCTTTTTGGGTCATTTTAATGGCATCGTATTATTTAATAACAACACCAGCTTTTGTGTGGCAGTCAAATGACAGTGCTGACATGAGATTGTGACCGCAGAGAGAACTGAGATTTGGTGGAGGGTTGACTAGGAGAGAAGGAGAGTTATTAAGGGAACAGAACTTCGTTAACGTCTGTCATTGTTGCTTCACACTTCCCCTTTAGTTAGCATCAGGTTGCACATTCTTATGGTCAGTCTAACAACTTTAATTTTTATCGATTTAACAACAGAAACAGCTTTAACATAATTATACGCTTTTCTGTATTAACATATAACATATTTTATGAGAACACATAACTGCATTTTCTTCCACTAGCGTGCCATTAAAAACCATTCCACTTAATACAATTGGCACGCGTGCCGTAGGATGCCAATATCTGGTGTAAGGTGTAGTACTTCTTGAGCCATTATACATGTATTTCTGTTTCTGTCGTAATGTCAGCATGAGCATAACATAAACAAGCCGAGTATGGACGGGCTAGGCGACGCAACAATCTGGCAATAGTTACACATTGAAACAGACAGACAGACAGACAGACAGACAGACAGACAGACAGACAGACAGACAGACAGACAGACAGACAGACAGACGGACGGACGGACAGACAGACAGACAGACAGACGGACAGACGGACGGACGGACGGACGGACAGAAAGACAGACAGACAGAGACTGGAAAGAGATAAACAGGCAGACAAACAGATACAGTTAGCCAGGAGACAGATCAATAGACGGACAGACATAGAGAGCCAAATAGACAGACAGATAAAGATAGCTAGGAGACTGATAAATGGACAGGCAGTCAAAGATAGCCAGGACAAAGAGACCGCTTCACACGCGTGATCCGGGACTGTTTCCGGATCCGGTCAGGGATATGCACTACTGACGAGCTCAAATGAGGGCGAAACTCGAGTATAGTGCTTCCATATTGATGTGGATAGGCCTTAGGTTCATACCAGAATGCGATCGGCGTTGTCAGTAGTGGGTTGTGCTCAATATTTAAATTTCAAATCCCGAAACAACCACATAATCAAAAGAGAGTATGGACAGGCAGACAAAGAGAGCCAGGAGATAGATAGATAGATAGACATGCAGACAACTAGATCCCGGAGACAGATACATTGACAGGCAGACAAAGAGAGCGAGGAGACAGATGCATAGACAGGCAGACAAAGAGAGGCAGGCGACAGATACATAGACAGGCAGACAACGAGAGCCAGGAGATACGTATATAGACAGGCAGACACGTATACAGGGGACAGTCAAGATAACAGAATTGCGTAAGAAAGAAGAAAGTTGAGGGGAGGGGGAGGTGAGGTTGAGAGGAAAAGAAACACAGAGATAGTTAGACAAGGAAAAGTGAAAGTGAATTCGCTGTTGAAGAATCAGACAGACAGACAGTCAGAGAGACAGTCAGAAAGAAAGACAGACAACGAGAAAGAGGCAGAGAAAGAGAGAGAGGAGACAGAGAAAGAGACCGATAGAGTGAGAAATATGATGAGGTAAAGAGAGAGAGAAAGAGAAGGAGAAAAAAAAAAGAGAGAGAAAGAAAACGGGAGAGATTGTGAGAAAGCGAGAGAATGAAAGACAGAGAGAGGGTAGAGATCATGTAACGTTTACAAGACAACATCGGTCTGGTATATATCAACTAGGGACCACACTCCCTCACATCGATGCCATATTGCCACGACGCCGAGTCTGTGATGTAAACTTCTATCCCCTTATGCTATGGTTAATCATTTCGCATTTAATGTTCTTGCTTGTTTGCTTGCGTTCGCTGGCTGTGAACTGCAGCGCAAGGTCCTGTATGTCAGATGAAGGCATCCTGTTGTCCAACATCAGTGTGATGTTACACAGGACCTGCGGTTTGCGTGAGTATCCGTTGTCCCATGTCTGACTTATTGGTGTGCAGACTGGTGGTTCCTCGCCATGCAGGCAGATACTCACCGGCTTCGGAAGAATCAGCGATCCTACTACGTTAGCCAGAACCCCGAAGGAACCTATTGCCAAGGACGCACGGCTAGGACGTGTTAGTAGGTCTTGGCCAGTATAGAACATGGTCCTGGTGCCTTGGAAACACCTCTGCATCCCTCTCATTAATGTATTTCCTTTATTAGGAATCAGATAATCAGCCAGCCTGGGTTATGTCAACTCGCCACGATAAGTGAGAGGCCCGCAAAAAGTGCATGTAAGTGTGTGGTTATGTGTGGAGCGTGTGAGTGTGTGGCTGTGTGTGGAGTGTGTGAGTGATAGAAGGGAAAGATTTCTATGGACGAGTTTACAGAATGGGAGATTCATTGGGTGGATCTAACTCGTCTGTAGAGAGGGGAGAGGGCGGGAGAATCTGAGCGGAGTTCCAAATATAGAATGACGAAGATCCAGAAACGTGAAGAGAATGCCATTGTGAGTAAGTAGCTCAGTTACAGAAACAGCACAATGTAATATACGGGTAAATGGGAATATTCTTAAACACGTGAATCGGTACAAACCATCTCGGAACAGTCATAACATATGATGGGGGGGGGGGGGGGGGGGGGGTTGTGCCTCGATGAGATTAGAACAAGGATAACTTTGACGGAGATAGCCTACTGCAAGATGGAAAACATACTGACCAATAAAAGATGTCAATTGCAGCGAGAAAATCGTGCTGAGCGTGGGTGGTCATGTTTGATCATCTCACACGATCACCAGAGTCGTGGATCAGTTCTGTGTTCTTGTCTCAACCATGCCACGTAGCCAAGCCATCCAAATATTCACATCTCTGCCTTCCCCTTGTTATTTTCCCCTCGATTATGCCAGTTATCACCAAGTTCTCATAGCGTACCCAAAAACATATTGACTGTCTACGTCTAATTTCGCTAATCAGTTTACGATCTTCATTTGTTTCTTGTAGAACTTGCTCATTGGTTTTTCTGTCTGTCCATAGAATGCTTTGCATTTTCCTCAGAAACCACATTTCTGCAGCCATCAGATGTTTCTCAGCGTGTCTACTCATTGTCCATGTTGTACACTCAATCAATAGTACACGTTCTATGTAGCACTTCAACGCTCTTTTTTCTCGATGCAAAGGGTGTTTAATAACTTTTGTAAACTCTATGTTGTGAACATATTCTGTAACTTTAGATAGAGAGGCCGGCGGCAAACCCTCTCATCCTTGCTACCCCTTGCCAACTTAGTTTAAGAACCGCTGTTTTGGCGACTTATGTTATTTCCCGTCAAATGCTTCCATACGGTGTGGACAACATGACGGAGAAATTGTCGGTTTTTAAGTTCATGAGTTCCCCCCTTACACCGCGACTTCCCTCCCTGGAGCTAAGAAGCTTCAAAGGCAGGGATTGTGGACATGTGGGGGACTTGGGAGTTTATTTTGTCGTATGACATCAGGTTTTCATGTCTCCACAGTTGCCATGGTAACAGGTTCGTTAATTCTCGTCTAAATTTCAATTGTTTTAAAACTAAGCTGGAGTGATTTTAGGGGGGGGAGGGGGGGGGGGGAGAGAGAGAGAGAGAGAGAGAGAGAGAGAGAGAGAGAGAGAGAGAGAGAGGTGGGGGATGTTAAAGCTACGTGTTGTTTGCCTGGGGACTTCTATTGTAAAGTCATCTCATAGAAACGTCAGGTTCCTTTTCGCCTTACATGTTTTTAAATAGCCACATTTGTCGTAGAAGCAAACTTTCTTTCTTTTTTTCTTTCTTTCTTTCTTTTATTTGTCTTCGCCTTGTTCTCTCTTTGTTTCTTTCATTTACGCTTTCTTTCTTTCTGTCTTTCTTTCTTTCTTTCTTTCTTTCTTTCATTCTTTATTTATTTATTTATTTATTTATTTATGTCTTTCTTTCTTTCTTTCCTTCTTTCTTTCTTTCTTTCTTTCTTTTATTTGTCTTCGTCTTATTCTCTCTTTGTTTCTTTTATTTACGCTTTCTTTCTTTCTGTCGTGTGTCTGTCTTAACCCGTTCTTTCTTTGTTTCTAACTTCTTTCTTTCTTGTATATCTTTCTTTCTTCTGTCTTTCTGTGCTAGTTCTTTCTTTTGTTTCTTATTTCATTCTTCTTTTTCTTCTTTCTGTTTTTTTATTCTTCTCTCGCTCATTCTATCTTTGCTATTTCTTTCTTCGTCGTCTTTAGAGAGAGAGAGAGAGAGAGAGAGAGAGAGAGAGAGAGAGAGGAGAGAGAGAGAGAGAGAGACTTTGAAGAAGGGTAAATATTATTTAATGCATGTTGTCTGTTAAGAACGTGCCACATATGAAAATAATATGTATTGTATGAAAGAAATACACGCACATGCACTTCTTATCAAATTCAATGTAAGAATGCAATACTCAAGCACAAGTAATACGTATAGTTTCTATATGTGTGAAGGTGAATGTATTTCAATCAATCAATCAATCATGTGCCATGCCGGAAAGCGTGGGCGGTCATGACTCGCCATTTCACTCGATCACCAGTGTCGTGGATCAGCTCAGTGTTCCTGTCCCGTCCATGCCATGTGGCCAAGCCATCCAGGTATTTTCCTCTCGGTCTTCCTTTTGGTCTGTTCCCTTCGATCTTGCCAGTTGTCATTAAGTTCTCCAATCCATTTCTTCTCATAACATGCCCAAAAAATTTTGACTGTCTACGTCTAATTTCTCTAATCAGTTTAAGTCGAAAACAATTTATTAGGCATTATGTTGCTCTGCAGTCACTGAAAGTACGACGTTAAAAGAGCTTATGGAGCGTTAGGTTGCTCTACAGTTGCTGAAGTTTGGAGTGAGATTTCAAATGTAGTGAAGCTCAAGAATTAACAAATACAGCTAACCAATCAGATTGCTGCAAGACAGTCGAGTTGATCAGCATCCAAAGAAGACTTATAAGAGCTAAAGGGTTCACGACTTTATCCAAAAGAATAAGTAGTTGAAGCATCGAGTTTAGGAGGACTTCATTCAGCGCGAAACAACAAAATAACTAGTATTCGTGTCAGCCCGGCCTATAGCTGGGTATCTTCCAGCTTAGGGTGGATAAGTCTAAGAGTTTGTGCAAGTTGTAAATTAAGCAATAAAGATTACTGTGTTATAAATCCCATGTAATTATCTAGTGCAAGATTATTTATTAATAATATATTTCCCTTTTTCCAGCTAGTTATGTTCTCATTCTGCCACCTTGGAGTTTATTACATAAACAGTACAAATAAGGAGAAAGGGTTGAAATGCGGGGTAACTACGGTGTAAATCTCTCAGCCTAAAGTCGGACCTATTGACCGAGTGAATATTATCCTCTTTTGACAGCCTACTCCCTGAGTTAAATTATTGTGATTAACTCAAAAATGAGATAGTTTAAGAGAGAAGGAAAACCTTTGATCCATCCTATAAGGGGAATTATTATACTCTGTCCTTGCTCCCTGCTCACGGGATTGGTTTCACGAGCGTGTGTGTAAGGACAGACACAAGGATAGATTTACAGTCAGAAGGATAGATTTACCTTGACGGACAGAAAACCTTGCATACTAACATATGTTTTTCTAACAACGTGGTGGCCAGACGCTGACCTGTCGGCCCAATAGGAATAAGTTCAAATCCGCATCGAGGTAGATTTCGTAAATTGACCTGGGATCCTGGATCGAACCAGCCTTAAATCGGTACAACGAAATGACAGAGGTCACCATTCCCGACTGGTTCAGCAACACGCTTCGAATCTGAAGTTCTTGGGTTCGTTTTGGGATTCCATTATTTTGTTTACCTGTGCAATTTCCACGGAGACTACTGCGGGTTGTCGCTGGAGCTACGGAGTTCGTGCTCTGTGCCACGACTTCGGCAGGCCCTACTGCAGAAAGAGACCGAACCATATTGGATATATCCGGCGCAATAATATCAACCATCTTGTCTGTAAACTCCTTTGAGTCTCGGGGAAGGGAACGCAGCCGGTGGGATATGACCGCCTCACTCTTCCGTCTTTAATTATATGGAACTAGTGCTACATACCCAGTTCGATTCGATTCTAACATCGCCCCGTTCAGCCTCAAAGAGAAGTTATAGTTAGGGTCCATCACCGGCTCCGATTGATAGTCCTGTGACTGAGTCAGCCGCAAAGACAGCTGCCCACGGTTTTACCCTCACAGGCGTATTAATTTGAAGGCGATTGGGTATGCGAGTGTGTATATACGGGAGTCTCCGTGGCGAAGTGGTCAGGACGTTTGACTCGGGCTCCGAAGGTTGTGTGTTCGATTCTGGGCCCCGTCCTTCGGTTCACGTGTTAAATTTTTCGGAGACTCCTGTGGGTCATCGCTAAAGCTACGGAGTTCGTGCTTTGTGCGACGCTTTCCGAGCTGCGGAAAGAGACTGGGCCATATGGGTTAAAACCCGGTGCAATGAAGTCGACCCTGTCGACGTTTAAGAGACCTTTTTTTATTCATATGGATTTGTATGTGTGTGTGTGGGTGGGTGGGTAGGTGGGTGGGTGGGTGTGTGTGTGTGTGCATGTTTTTGTTGTTGCCGTTGTTGCTGCTGTTGCTGCTGTTGCTACTGTTGTTGTTGTTGTTGTTGTTGTTGTTGTTGTTGTTGTTGTTGTTGTTGTTGTTGCCGTTGTTGTTGCCGTTGTTGTTGTTGTTGCTGTTGTTGTTGTTGCCGTTGCTGCTGTTGTTGTTGTTGTTGTTGTTGTTGTTGTTGTTGTTGTTGTTGTTGTTGTTGTTGTTGCTGTTGCTGCTGCCGATGTTGCTGCCACGGTTGTTGTTGTTGTTGTTGTTGTTTTCGTCGTCGTCGCCGCCGCCGAAGCCGCCGCCGCCGCCGCCGGTGTTGTTGTTGTTGTTGTTGTTGTTGTTATTGTTGTTGTTGCTGCTGTTGCTGCTGTTGTTGTTGTTGCCGTTGCTGCTACTGCTGTTGCTGTTGCTGTCGTCGTCGTCGTCGCCGCCGCCACCGCCGTTGTTACTGCTGCTGCTGTTGTTGTTGTTGCTGTTGTTGTTGTTGTTGTTGTTGCCGTTGTTGTTGTTGCCGTTGTTGTTGTTGTTGTTGTTGTTGCCGTTGCCGTTGTTGTTGTTGTTGTTGTTGTTGTTGTTGTTGTTGTTGTTGTTGTTGTTGTTGTTGTTGTTGCCGTTGTTGTTGTTGCCGTTGTTGTTGTTGTTGTTGTTGTTGTTGTTGTTGTTGTTGTTGTTGTTGCCGTTGTTGTTGTTGCCGTTGTTGCCGTTGTTGTTGTTGTTGTTTTGTTGTTGTTGTTGTTGTTGTTGTTGCCGTTGTTGTTGTTGCCGTTGTTGTTGTTGTTGTTGTTGTTGTTGTTGTTGTTGTTGTTGTTGTTGTTGTTGTTGTTGTTGTTGTTGTTGTTGTTGTTGTCGTCGTTGTTGTTGTTGTTGCCGTTGTTGTTGTTGTTGTTGTTGTTGTTGCCGTTGTTGTTGTTGTTGTTGTTGTTGTTGTTGTTGTTGTTGTTGTTGTTGTTGTTGTTGTTGTTGTTGTTGTTGTTGTTGCCGTTGTTGTTGTTGCCGTTGTTGTTGCCGTTGTTGTTGTTGCCGTTGCCGTTGTTGTTGTTGTTGTTGTTGTTGTTGTTGTTGTTGTTGTTGTTGTTGTTGTTGTTGTTGTTGTTGTTGTTGTTGTTGTTGTTGTTGTTGTTGTTGTTGTTGTTGTTGTTGTTGTTGTTGTTGTTGTTGTTGTTGTTGTTGTTGTTGTTGTTGTTGTTGTTGTTGTTGTTGGCAATGTAACTAAGCAGATATGTACACACGACAGAGACACAATGTTTCTTCTTTCTCAATAGCCAATGGAGAGAAACTGCCAAGACCAAGTAACATATCCAGTCTTGTTGAACAGAAGCCACCAGGAACTTCAAAGACGTTGGCATCATCAGAAAACACTTGGGTCTGTTGGCTGGCATCA
This sequence comes from Cepaea nemoralis, assembly GCA_014155875.1. Taxonomy (NCBI): domain Eukaryota; kingdom Metazoa; phylum Mollusca; class Gastropoda; order Stylommatophora; family Helicidae; genus Cepaea; species Cepaea nemoralis. The sequence continues at coordinate 924,938 of JACEFZ010023987.1, forward strand.
GCAGGAACTCTCCTTCTGAATCTTTGATGCCGAGATCAAAGCAAATTGGAACGACTTTGTCTGACAGGACAGCAGTGCCAGGAGCTCCGAGATGTGATAATAATACGACAGCAGTCGGGAAAACAGATGTGTGTTAAAATAAATGTATGTGAAATAGATAGTGTCCTGGTTTATAAAACAGCGGCAGCACAACGAGGTGGGAACAGTTCTCTTTTACTTACACAAAATGTCGCTTACAAGACGACAGGGTCGACTTCATTGCACCGGGTTTTTATCCCATATGGCTCGGTCTCTTTCCGCAGCGCGGAAAGCTTCGCACAAAGAACGAATTCCGCAGCTCCAGTGACGACCCACGGGAGTCTCTCGTTGTGGTATTTCCTTCTTCCCACTGACGACCATAAACTGTGTCTTCTTAACATTCAGTTCTAACCCAAGTTGTTCACTGTGTGCAACAACCGCATCTACTAAATTTTGCAGGTCCTGTTCATTGTCTGCAATCAAGACTGTATCATCTCCATATCTAATGTTATTGATGCATCGTCCCCCAATGTTGATTCCTTCCATGTCTTCTATGTTTCTGAAAATATTTTCACTGCACAGGGGAAAAAGATCTGGATACATTGCATATCCCTGTCTCACACCTCTTTTAATAGGCTGATATTGACCTACATCGTTATCAATTCTGATGGCAGCTTGTTGTTTCCAATATATGTTTTCTCCAAGTCTAAGATCTTTTCCATCAATTTGTAGATCTTCAAGTATCCGTATCATGTCGACATGTCTCACTTTATCAAAAGCCTTTGTGTAGTCAATAAAGCAAAGATATAGATCTTTGTTTACTTCTATAGAACGCTCAATTACTGTTCTCAGTTTATACACAGCATTTACTGTGCCCTTGTATTCTACAAACCCACGTTGTTCTTCTCCTATAATATGAAAATTCTCAGTAAAATCTTCATGATGTGGCTCATTATACTAATTGTTCGATGTTGATCACATTCCAAGGTTTCTGTGGTCTTCGGGATTTCAATAAATACAGAATTACATAATTCAGAAGGTATAACTCCAGTATCGTATATTGCGTTCAGTAGTCTGGTCGCGTGGTCAATTCCATATTCTTCTAAGGCATTGATAATTTCTATTGTTATGTTATCTGTACCCGGGGTCTTGCCAGTTTGCATATGGTTAAGAGCATTCCGAACTTCAATCTTCAAAATTGATGGTCCTTCATTATTATTCCGATGATCATATTGTTCTTCTCTTGTATCCTCATAAAGGTCTTTCACATAATCTGACCACGCATGTAAAATCTGATTTTTTTCTATTATTATTTTGCCATCTTTGGTTTTTAGGCACCCCGTTGATGTGTGTGTTCTTTTGTTAGTGGTGTCATTAATTCTTTTGTGCATTAATTATGTATCGTGGTGTTGTGGTGGTTTTCAATTTCCTTGCCCCGGGAAGGTTAACCGGGTCAACAAATGCCCGCAGAAGTCGGATGTGTCGGCCTAACGGCGCAAGGACGCAGCTCTGCTGTAAACAGGCACAACGCAATCATGTCCGGAAAAAAAGTCCGGATGAACGCAGAAGAAGAAGAAAGAAGAGAAGAATTTCCTTGCAATTTTCCTTGCCAATACAAATACTGTATATTCATGTGATTTTAAAATGCTTTGTAATCTATCGCTTTTAATATAATTGTGCTGTAATTCTGTCTTTGCTGTAATTCGTGGAATGTTTCCATTTGCTTTATGTGCCCGAAAGTCAACTATTCCTCCCAACGACGCTTGGAGGCAAACGTGGAAAAAGAAGGTAGTGATGATGATGATGAAGACGATGATGAAGATGATGATGATGCCTTATGGGGTTGAGAATTGTACGCGGAAGCCGTTTTTATACATAATTGTTATTCTTGGTGTGTATATTTGTGAGTGTTCTTAAATATTATTCCACTGTTAAACAATATGTCACCTGTAGTGGCACGCATTTGCGGCGAAACAATTAAGAAAGCCACTATAGAATTTGTATCGAATATTGAATCCCTGGATGTTAAATCTGTTCCCCTCCTCCTCACAAATCTTGACCGAGAAGTTTTTTATTTTAATTTTTTTTTTTTTTTTTTGGTTTCTTTTTTTAATTAAAGCTCTCTTTGAACTCAGCATAGTCCACTCACGTACTGTTAGTACTAGTAGTTTTTAATGCTAGTGTACGTGTGAGTTAGCTTTGCCTATTACCAGTGTCCCTCGTCACGCGGACTATAAAAGGAGGAGGAGGAGGAGAAATTATAAAAGGAAGAAGAAATAGATGGTGACCGAGAAAGAGGAGGCAGGATAAGAAGAAAGAGAAAGAGGTTAAAGAAGAAGGTGAAAAAGGACGACGTCGTAGGAGGAGGAGAAGAAAGAATGTAGAAGAAGAAGGAGGATAAGAAAGGAGAAGAATAAAAAGAAGATTATGAGAAGTACGAAGAAGTAGATGAGGGCAGAGGAGGAATGTGGGGAATAAGAAGGAAGCGGAAAAAGTGGAGGAGATGGGATAGGAGGAGGACGAATAAGACGGAGTAGGAAAAGAAGATGTGGAAGAAGTGGAAGTGAGAGAAAAAGCTGTAGCAGACGAAGAAAAGAAGAGGAGTTAGCTACAAGATTACCAACAGAAACTATAGTATGGTGTATTGACTCAGGGAACATGTATTCTTCAACAACAATAGAAGAAACCACTTACCACAATAGACGAATGGCAACAGCCAAAGGTATACATCCAGGGCTGTACACTACTCTATCATTGTTGTATGTGCTTCGGTTGCGCAAAGAATCCCTTACATTAAGACCACAAGACAGAGTGTGCACAAATCCGACATCCCAACAACAAAATGCGTCACGGCAACAAGACAAGAAGACGCTAATGACCAGGGCTGGAATACAACGCCCGTGTCATTCGTCTAGAACCTTCTCTCATTCTCCTGGCAAGCACTGTGTAATTGATCCATTAAACAGAACCCCGAGTTTCCCAGACACAGAAGATTATTGAAATGGAACTGACGCATTTTAAAATTAAACGGTTCTTAAATATTCAACCAGTGTTCGGGAGACAGTGCGGGAAAGTGAGAACAGGTCGTTGAACAACAGAAAAGTCGGGTTCGGTTCGTGGGGCATTTAAGTGTGTGATCCATTGCTTTCAAAATACAGTTGATTCTGTTGACTTTAAAATACATTTGATGTTGTTGTTGTTAACATTAATTTGATTCTCTTGCTTTATATTGTTTTGGTTTGGTTCTCGCTCGCTTTGAACTCAAGCGTAATCCATACACACTATTTTATAGTAGTGATGGACTGAATTTTGTGTGTGGGTTAGCTTTCCCTATTAACAGTGTCCCCCAGCCATCAGGCGAACTCACTCCGACTTCAGAGATACTTGTATTTTGTGTCCCCAAGTCAAGGACGACAGGTCGACATTTTAGTCCAGCTGTCCGGTGTAGGGGTTGAACTGTTTACCTCGGCATCAGCACACCGGATGTTTAAGAACACGCGTTCTTAACCATTCGGCCATGCGGACCTGCTTATATTCTGTTGATTTTAAAATACTTGTGAATCTAACGCATGGCACATGATGGATGGATGGAATCTAACGCTTTTGAAAACAAACATTCGTGCTGTAATTCCGTCTTTAATGTAATGCTGTCCTTGCTGTAATTCTGTCTTTGTTGTAATGCTGTCCTTGCTGTAATTCTGTCTTTGTTGTAATGCTGTCCTTGCTGTAATGTTGTCCTTGCTGTAATAATGTCTTTGTTGCAATGCTGTCTTTGCTGTAATTCTGCATTTGTTGTAATGCTTTCAATGATGTAATTATATCCATGCTGTAATGCTGACCTTGCTGTAATTATGTCTTTGTTGAAATGCTGTCCTTGCTGTAATTATGTCTTTGTTGTAATGCTGTCCTTGCTGTAAATTTGTCTTTGTTGTAATGCTGCCCTTGCTGTAATTCTGTTTTTGTTGTAATGCTGTCCTTGCTGTAATTATGTCCTTGTTGTAATGCTGTCTTTGCTGTAATTATGTCCTTGCTGTAATTATGTCCTTGCTATAATTATGTCTTTGTTGTAATGCTGTCCTTGTTGAAATTCTGTATTTATTGTAATGCTGTCCTCGCTGTAATTCTGTCCTTGCTATAATTCTTTCCTTGCTGTAATTCTGTGGGTGCTATAATTCTTTCCTTGCTGTAATTCTGTCCGTGCTAAAACTCTATCCTTGCTGTAATTCTGTCCGTGCTATAATGTTGTCCTTGCTGTAATTCTATCGTTGTTGTAATTGTGTCTTTGCTGTGATGCTGTCCTTGCTGTAATGTTGTCCTTGCTGTAATTATGTCCTTGCTGTAATATTGTCCTTGCTGTAATTCTGCCTTGTTGTAATTCTGTCCTTATTGTAATTCTGTCCTTGTTATAAATGTGTCCTTGCTTTAAGTATATCCTTGCTGTAAGTATGTTCTTGCTTTAATTATTTCCTTGCTGTGATGATGTCCTTCCTGTAATTATGTCCTCGATGTAATTCTGTCCTTGCTGTAATTCTTTCCTTGCTGTAATTCTGTGGGTGCTATAATTCTTTCCTTGCTGTAATTCTGTCCGTGCTAAAACTCTATCCTTGCTGTAATTCTGTCCGCGCTATAATGCTGTCCTTGCTGTAATTCTGTCCGTGCCATAAATATGTCCTTGCTGTAATTCTGTCCGTGCTATAATTCTGTGCTTGCGATAATTCTGTTCGTGATATAATTCTGTCCTTGCTGTAATTCTGTGCGTGCTATAATTCTGTCCTTGCTGTAATTCTGTCCGTGCTTAATTCTGTCCTTGCAGTAATTCTGTCCGTGCTGTAATACTGTCCTTGCTGTAATTCTCTCCGTGCTATAATTCTGTCCTTGCTGTAATTCTGTCCGTGCTATAATTATGTCCTTGCTATAATTCTGTCCTTCTTCTTCTTCGTTCATCCGGAGTTTTTTTTCCGGATGTGATTGCGTTGTGCCTGTTTACAGCAGAGCTGCGTTCTTGCGCCGTTAGGCCGACACATCCGACTTCTACGGGCATTTGT
>JACEFZ010023987.1:932500-956161 GCA_014155875.1 Cepaea nemoralis
ACAAAACATTCCATTTTTATTATATTTATTTTTTTTATTTTTTTTTATTTTTTTTTTTGGGGGGGGGGGGGGGGTCTTCCCCCAATGGGGCCAAAATAAATTTGACTGCCTCTTTCTGTTTGTGATGAGTTGTTTTTCGACTTAATCTCCTTCAAATATATTCAGATTGCTCATTTTGGTAAAGAAAATTCTCTTAACATTTTAACATGTAAATGTGTTAGATATTCTTGGGGTCGGTGAAACTGACTCTCCAAAAACATTTTAACTTGAATGGCTAAAGATGACACTAATAATGTTGGTAAGTCACACATTGTTGTGAAATCTGGCTTAAAACACATACCACAAGTTTCTTTTTACATCTGTCCGCGGTGGTTTGTATTGTGACGTATTGCGGACGGCCGGTTGCTGAACTATCTGGTTTTACTTTATGCAGTAATGTGTGCGCAACTGCTGGTTTTCTAGTAACTGCCGCTTCCATCGATGATGAACTGTAATTTTAGTGGCGGAATGTTGTGTTGGGATTCTGATAGCGGTCTTTTGCATATATACCTGTGCGTGCTGTTGGTTTGTTGGTACCCCTGAATGTTCCACTTTTAACATGGGACAGTGAGGAGTATTTTATGTGATATTCACTAGCACAAGATACGGGGCATTGTGGGGTGACCCTTTTCCGTGAAGTTTGAACCGCGACTAACGACCAACTAACCACATAGATGTGAACTGAAAGGTGGTAACATGAATTTTACAAACACCAGTGCGAGTGTTGTACCAGGATCCACCGGGTCATCTGCAAAAGGTCGCTTTCATCACGACCTCCGAAAGAACGCCCTCTATCTTTTGCCATTTGTCCCTCGTCATACAGCTCGTGTTCAAGGTGTCTGCAGGGTCATGTGTCCAACTTCGTGCTGTTTGACGCCTACCTCTGATTACAGTATCCACTCCTGCCAGAGTACGACTGAGGTCTATTAATAGTGCTACTGGGCGTGGACTGAGCGTAGTAAGTTCCACTGCGCCCGTATTCTTAGGGGTATGAATTATTACTTCATCTTTCTCCAGTTAGCACCGTGGTAGTTTCTCAGTCCTTAACTCTGCTGATGGTTAGACTAATATTCCAAATACGTTACACCAACTCACTACAAACACCACTCAACGCAACTGTAATACGTGTATCTCGAACGCCGATTGTAGGTTTGTTCGTATATTGTTCTATAAAGGCTAAGAGAGACACCATATATTCAACAATAAATCTCTCATTGGCACCTTGCCGTCTTGACAGACGATAGTTTGTGCTTTAAAAAGGCATAATAACTTTTAACTATGGCGGTAGCGAGTGTGACTGATAAGGCCAATTTGCGCTGTAAATGTCCGTTCACAGTGGGTGCATGTGAACACGTGGTCATTTCCACCATCATGCACCATCTTACGTCTCAAACGCTCGGTGTGTGACTTATCTGCAATAATTTTCTCCTTTGTACTTTATTCCATTTCTGATATTTGCCCTCCATGCAACACGTTCAGCGGCGACTTGCTCCCAATGTGCATTATCAATGCCTGTATCAATCATGTCCCGCTTACACACATCTTTGTATCGTAGTAGAGGCCGACCCTGAGATCTCTTACCCATCTGTAATTCACCAAAAAAGATATCCTTTGGTATTCTACCATCATCCATCCTCCTAAGATGTCCTATCCATCTAAGTCTACGAAGACTGAGCATGGAATAAACTGTCACACAACCTGATCTTTCCAATACTTCAGTATTTGTGATTTTGTCTTGCCACTCAATAAATCTACGCAACGTATAATAACACATAGACTACATTAAAGCGTGGCACTAATTTTGGCGCTACTTTCTTCCTTCTGCAAAAAGGTTGCATTAATCGACGAAACCACTGTCGTGAATGTCCTTTGTCCGGTTTTCGCTTCCTGTTGACCGCGCAGCGAATCCCCGCGTTTTCACGCTGTGTGAAAAGTATCCACTTTTCACGATCCAAGTGTCCATTTACTGAACACTGCTATAACCTCTGACCTCATATACTTTGGGTTACGGCATAACTCATCCATGTCCTTATCTGGACCATGGCAACGCCTCCCATCACCGTTCTCTTCTAGCCAATGTTACGTAAAGCCAAATTATTTAAGTTTCGGAGATATCATGCTATCTATGAGCTAATTTTCTTTTATGGTCAGATCTTGTAAAATTTCTGTATTTTCCTTCTTCTCTTTCCTCGATACTCTAGGAATTTTTCTGTAGCCTTTGACCTCAAAAACCTCAAATAATATCTTTTTTAGTGTGATTGCAAGATGAATCACGACTCACGTCCATGTGTGATTTTAAGATGTATAACAGGTCTCAGTCAGATATGACTGAGCTACCGTATGACGTAGATAGACGGTACTATCTGCCTCCTTATATCGCTGAATACTGGGCGGCGCACACCAAACATGACACCCCACATTCTGCCAAAGGCTTCAGGCGAGGAGTGCAATTGGTGGGCGGGGGTACCAGTGTTACCTTAGTGAGAGGAAATGCAACCGAAACAGACCAGGCCCTAAGCCTTGTTCAGCAAATGGTCTAGGTTGGTTGGAAGCTCCGTCACGTGGACAGTTAGAGCATTGCTTTGCTGATCCGACAGCTTTTGTGGCTAGTCTTGTTCCAGGCGTATTGGTGTTACCTTTCCTCTGGAGTAAACTAGGCAGACCAAGATGGGGATCATGCAGCAAGGGCAACACATTATCACTTTGTGTTATGGAGTAGGCATAACTCCATTTTACAAACTATCGTCTGTCAAGACGCAATGTGCCAGCCGGAGGAGCGGAAATTATTCCAGCTTTCAAACTTTCCAACTTCTCTCTCCAAAGGACTGACAGAAACTCATGGAATTTAGTCGTGATTCAGTTCTTCGACCTCCTACAGATCACTTAGCAAGCCATTGAATATCGTTCCACGGACCATGCGTCGCACGCGTGCCGTAGTTATCAACGCCTGTGGTAAAGTTCACTTGGCATGGAAAAGATCTCTTGAAGACAGCTAGTGAATTTCATTTCTAGATGGCGCTACACTGATGTGTGTCCAAATAACTCCATCTGCATGTCATCGCATGATATATTTTAGTTTGGATTTACAATCTCATGCTACATAAATAAATGAGTAACATTTATCTTATCCAAAAGATTCATGTCAATCAATAACATTTAATTATACCTGTTTATCCAAAAGTACAATCAATAATTCATTAAACTTTTGCAAAACTTAAACGTTTCAAATCCGTTTTAAATTCTTTTTTTTTCTTTCAGAAAGTAGATATATTGTTCTGACTGTAGAGTCCCTGGTGGTAGAATTCTGTTCAAGATATTAAATTCAAGTGGTTTTCTTGTTTGATTAAACGCCAGCAGAGTTTACAATGCCAGATAGAACTAATTGCTCCTATCCGAAATAAGACAGACTGGACAGAATTAATTGCCAGAGTTTATTCGTAAACTACTCATTCGTCATCTTCTTCTTCTTCTTCTTCTTCTTCTTCTCCTTCTTCTTCTTCTTCTTCTTCTTCTTCTTCTTCTTCTTCTTCTTCTTCTTCTTCTTCTTCTTCTTCTTCTTCTTCTTCTTCTTCTTCTTCTTCTTCTTTCTTCTTCTTCTTCTCTGTTCGTTCGTTCAGTGTCAAACACCAAATTTTCTATCTCATACTTGGTCAGGTAAATATTTTATTATTTCTACTAATGTATTACAGCCAGAATATAACTCATGTATTTACTTCATATAATAAAAAACTGTGCATTATGCACCTGATGAAATACAGCGAAACATGCCATGCAATATACTGTACATCCTAATTTATGTATCTCCTATGTTTAAATACGTCTACTGTACATGTAACAATTTGTACACTCTATGTCGGATACATGGTGCCACACCCATATTTCAGGGGTGATGAGATCAGCAGCACAGCTTTGGACTGAGCACCGATGCAGTCAGATGTAGACAGTACGTTTTCCAATTGTTCCGCTGTCCTTCTGGCACTACATGTACGTATATTTCCAATTGTCCCGCTGTCCTGGTAAAACTTATATGTACGTATTTCAATTGTCCCGCTGTCCTGGTGGCGCCTATATGTACGTATATTTCCAATTGTCCCGCTGTCCTGGTGGCGCCTATATGTACGTATATTTCCAATTGTCCCGCTGTCCTGGTGGCGCCTACATGTACGTATATTTCCAGTTGTTCAGCTGCCCTGATGTCTGCTGTCTGTTGTCCTGCTGTCTGCTGTCCTGCTGTCTGTTGTCCTGCTGTGTGTTTTCCTGCTGTCTGCTGTCCTGCTGTATAGTGTCCTGCTGTCTGTTATCCTGCTGTCTGTTATCCCGCTGTCTGTTGTCCTGCTGTCTGCAGTCCTGTTGTCTGTTGTCCTGTTGTCTGTTGTCCTACTATTTGTTGTCTTGCTGTCTGTTGTCTTGCTGTCTGTTGTCCTGCTATCTGCTGTCTGTTGTCCTTACTGTCTGTTGTCCTTCTGTCTGTTGTCCTGCTGTCTGCTGACCTGCTGTCTGTTATCCTACTGTCTGTTATCTGCTGTCTGCTGTCTTGCTGCCTGTTGTCCTGCTGTTCTGCTGTCTGTTGTCCTTCTGTCGGCTGTCCTGCTGTCCTGCTTTCTGCTTTCATGCCGTCAACTGTTCTGATGTCTGCTATCGCTGCCCTGCTGTCTGCTTTCTCCTGTTCTGCTGTCCTGCTTTCCTGCTGTCCAGCTGGCGCCTATATTTAACGTATTTTAATTAAGTTTGTCCCGAAGAAGTTCTCACCCATGGGTCGGTGATGTGACAGCACCATCTCATTCTATAGACCTGAGTGCACGGAGACATGGGTGCTCAGTCTTTATTTCATTTGGCAGGCGACCAGTCCATGCGTCGAACTCGTGCCCTATCGTTCCCATGGCATTACTAATAAATGAATTGGCGAAAGCAAGAAGTGGAATCGGAAAGCCATACTAGAACAATATCACAACTGGTAAAATTGTCGTTGCGGTTAAAGCATTCACCAGCGTCCGAACAACAAACAAACACCGATACAACTATGTGAAGAAAACAACTCATCTGTTTCCTTGTCACGGACTTGACACAAGCCTAGCTCAACGCCTACAGTGAGGGGCATTTTGTGTGATATTCACTGACACTGGAACGGAGCATAATGGGGCGACCCTTTGCCGTGAAGTTGGAATCGCGACTGAATAGTTAACTCTTTTTAAAATATCCTATTTACAGGACATTCGCTGTCAACTCCAGCTTTTCACTGCTGTTGTTGATGTCTTGGCAAGTTTACGATCAGTAGTTTGCCATTGCTTTCTGAACGACCTGCTCCCATAGCAACACGTTAAGACCCAGCGCGACGCTGTCTGCTGCCAAATCGGTCGCAGCTGTGTTTCGAACACGAGCAAGCGGGTTTGCGAATCGCGTCCGCAAGACCTTCGCCATGGAGGTCGGCTGACACGAGTCTAGCTCAACACGTATTTCCTATGATATTATTCTCTAGGATGTGAGACTGAAATACTTACAATTATGAATCAGATGAAACTCTACTGTGACATTGAGGAAATTTACCTGGTATGTAATAAACTGAGCTAGCTCGGCCAGGGATGGACACCGTAGAAGGGTGGACACACAAGGGACATAATGCGATCTCACTCGGGGGAGATAACGACGGTAGATGGAATTCCTAACAGGAGCTGTGAAAGATGCTCTGGGGTATGTGCGACATTCTCTGTGAGCCATAAATGGCAGGTTCGTGGGTTTTTCTGGAATATAGCTTGTTCATAGAAGCTTGTGTGAGTGCAGCGGGAGGAAGGGAGATTGGGAGGGACGGACGGAGAGACAGGACAGGACGGACAGACGGACAGACGGACAGACAGACAGACAGACAGACAGACAGACAGACAAGACACAGGGAGACACTGAGAAAAGAATAGCGAGTCAGAGAGAGAGACAGACCGACAGACCAACAGACAGACAGAGAGAAAGAGAGAGAGAGAGAGAGAGAGAGAGAGAGAGAGAGAGAGAGAGAGAGAGAGAGACTGACAGAGAGAGAATGAACGAACGAACGAAAGAACTTTATTTTCAAAGGGTCACAAATTGGGCACGTAGGCCCGTCTTACATTCGACCCTGCCAATCACTCATTTTTTCGTTTATCAATTGTGCATGTTACATTCAAATAGGACCCAAAAATATGTTGAAAACACTAAAAAATGCATGTTACCAAGTTATAAGACATGCAGGCAGGTATACACACGTACACACGTACATTCAAACACACACACATACAATCATGTATATACTCTTACATAATTTACACAAACTCTCACAGTTATGTTGCCACTCAATAACACACAAATACACACTCCCTCTCATACACATATACTTACTCACAATCACAAACTCACTAACTAAAGTTTACTTATCCACCCACCCACCCACCCACCTACACACCCACCCATACGCTCGATAGAGACATACTCACAGAGAGAGGGAGAGAGAAACACGGAGGAACAGACACAGAGACACCGAAAAGACACAGAGAGACAGAGAGAGACAGACCGACAGAAATAGAAGAACAGACGCAGAGAAAGGGAGGGACATATACAGAGAGATAGGCCACAGCAATACACCAAGAGAGACTTAAGAGAGATAGAGAGGCAGAACGACAGAGAGAAAACAATGGGGATGGTGGGGGGACAGATACAGTGTGACAGTCATGTAAACAGACACACAGAGACGTAGACAGTGACAAAGAGAGGCAGACACACAATGAAAGACGCCGAGAGAGACAGAGATTGGCACACAGAAAAACACATAGAGAGACATAAGAGAGACAGGCCGACACAGAAAGAGGCAAACACTGAGAGGCAGACAACGTGTGATAACGAGACAGACAAAAAGAGACAAAAATAGTTAAAAAGAGAGACAGTTAGAAGTAGACAGACACAGAGAGACGAAGAGATAGAAATAGACACAAAGTAGGAAAGAAACCGCGCAAGACAGAGAAAGAAATTTCTACACAAACCACATATATTTGGCAACATTTGAAAACCTGGTTAATTCTTTAAGCCTTTTGTTTACGCGGCTGCGATTTGTACAAAATAAGAAGTCCTACTGACAGGACCAGCAGCCCGTGACCTCCTGGTGGTCCTAGCAGGACCTCTGATCCTCTCTCCGTGACAAGACCTAGTCAGAACTGTCAGTAATCCCTTTCTAAACATGTTAACACCCCGTTAAAATTTCATTAGCGCACGTCTCGGATGGAGATTTACAACCTCTAGTTTAAACTTTCCGGTACGCCGATGGTGAGTTAGGCGATTTAACGCCCTGCACCGGCATATTGGACTTATGCGTTGCCCTCTCGTTCAGAAAGCTCTGGCAAACTACTGAACGTGCAATTGCCTAGAACAACAGAATAGGATTGATAGCAACGTCCTGCAAAGGAAGTTGTCAAAGACCTGGCTATCTTACAGCCCTCACACGCGTCTTGTACAGATAAATATTAATATTAGAAATGCTTTCTTGCTTGCTTGCTTGCTTGCTTGCTTGCTTGCTTGCTTGCTTGTGTTCGTTGGCTTGAGCTCCAACGCGAAGTCCTGTATGTCGGATGAAGGCATCCTGTTGTCCAACATCAGTGTGATGTCGTACAGGACTGACGTTTGCGTGAGTATCCGTTGTCCCATGTCTGGCTTATTGGTGTACAGACTGGTGGTTCCTCGCCGTACAGGCAGACACTCTCCGACTTCGGTGGAATCGGCAATCCTACTGACTTTAGCCAGGACCCTGAAGGGACTTGTTGCCCAGGACGCTCGACGAGGACGCGTCAACAGGTCTTGGCCAGTATATAACCCGGCCCTGGTGCCTTGGAAACACCTCTGCGTCCCAGTATTAGAAATAACTCACTCGGAGACTAGCAGGAAATGATTCCTCTGCACATTTTAATATCTACAACCTGTTACAAAGCCATCTGACTACACGTTCGCTCACGACACAATTCACACGGCTACTACACACTCTTACGGTCGGGCCATGATTCTCACAGACTCGTTAAACACTGGGTCTGTCTTCACAAATATATTTACATCGTCTCGTTCGCCTCTCTACCAGTCATTGCTTTCTCTCATCTTGCAAGTATATCACAGTTAGCCCACGGCTAGAATACAGTCACACATGTCTATCACATCTATCCCTCAAACACTATCGTTCTATCGTCCTGCTCCGTCTAATCTCAATCCGTCCGTCTCCATCCGTAGTCGCAGCCATTCTGTCCGCACCTGTCCCCAGTCACATGGATCTATCTGGTCACGGGCTTCTTGTCTGAACGCTAGTCAGTCGAGACGTGTCTGTCCTGCGTAGTACTGAAGCCGTTCTTGACCTCGGCTAAAAGTCTGTGGTAGTTGATTTACCTAGACTTTACCTAGATTTCCACGGAATTTATCTAGATTTACCTTGACTTTTCCTAGATCTTACCTAGACTTTACCTGAATTTACGTAGACTCTACCTAGATTTACCTAATCTTTATCTATATTTACCTAGACTATATCTAGAATTGCATAGACTTTACATAGATTTACCTAGACTCTACTTAGATTTACATTCCCCCCTCTACTTAGATTTACATTCCCCCCTCTCTAAAGTCCATATAAATCTATCTGTCTTAAGTCAATGTCTATTGATTGGCTGTCACTCTGTCTTTTCGTATATGATTTAGGACACTGACAGAAGTGCTATACTATATAGTCTAAGTAAATCTAGATAAAGTCTAGGTAAATCTAGGTAAAGTCTAGGTAAATCTAGGTACAGTCTAGATAAATCTAGGTACAGTTAAGGTTTATCTAGGTAAAGTCTAGGTAAATCTAGGTAAAGTCTAGGTAAATCTAGGTACAGTCTAGGTAAATCTAGCCGGTCTCCCTGGCCTAGGTGTTAAACAACTTTCTCCGTAATTCCGTTTATCCACGTAGGGTAACGCAGCGCGCTAGAACTGGAAGCGGTTCTCGCCGCGTTGGTAACTTACGGGATAAGTGAGCCGGCTGTTCAGAAAACAATGGCAAACTACTGAGCGTAATCTTGCCAAGAAATCAACGACAGCGGTAAAATGTTGGTGTTGACAGCGATGTCCTGTAAAGGAAATGCGGGGTGGGGGTGTAAATCTAAGTAGAGTCTAGGTAAATCTATGTAAAGTCTATGCAATTCTAGATATAGTCTAGGTAAATCTAGATAAAGATTAGGTAAATCTAGGTAGAGTCTACGTAAATTCAGGTAAAGTTTAGGTAAGATCTAGGAAAAGTCAAGGTAAATCTAGATAAATTCCGTGGAAATCTAGGTAAAGTCTAGATAAACTTAGGTAAAGACTATGTAAATCTAGGTAACGTCTATGTAAATCTAGGTAGAGTCTATGTAAACTAGGTAGAGTGAAGGTAAACCTCGGTAAAGTCTAGGTAAATCCAGGTAAAGTCCAAGTAAATCCAGGTAAAGTCTATGTAAAATTTAGGTTAGCTCTAAGTAAATCTAGATAAAGACTTGGTGAGTCTAGGTACAGTCTAGGAACACTTGGGTAAACTATAGACAAACCTTGGTAAAGTCTAGGTACAGTCTAGATAAATCTAGGTAAAGTCTAGGTAAATATAAGTAGCGTCTAGGAAAATCTAGGTAAAATCTAAGTAAATTTAGGTAAAGTCTATGTAAATCTTGGTAAAGTCTACGTTAATCTATGTAAAGTCTAGGTAAATCTAGGTAAAGTCTAGGTAAATCTAGGTAAAGTCTAAGTAAATACAGTTAGAATCTAAGTAAATCCAGGTAAGTCTAGGTAAAGTCTGAGGAAAATCTAGGTAAATTTAAATAAGGTCTAGGTGTATCTAGGTAAAGTCTAGGCACATTTAGGTAAAGTATAGGCAAATCTTGGTAAAGTCTAAGTACAGTCTAGATAAATTTAAGTAAAGTCTAGATAAAACTAAGCAGTCTAGGAAAATGTCGGTAAAGTCTAAGAAATTTAGGTGGAGTCTAGGTAAATCTGGGTAGAATCTATACAAATCAAGGTAGAATTCAGGTAAGTCTTGGCAAATCTAGGTAAAGTCTAAGTACATACAGGTAAAGTCTAGGCATATTTAAGTAAAATCTAGACAAATCTTGGTAAAGTAGAGGTACAGTCTAGATAAATCTAGGTGGAGTCTAGGTAAATCTAGGTATATCTACATAAAGTGTGGGTAAAGTCTAGGTGAAATCTATGTAAGTCTAAGTAAGGTCTAGGTAAAGTCTAAGCAAATATAGGTAAAGTTTAGGTAAAACTCTGTATATAGTTAATTAAAATATAATATAATAATAATTAAATAAATATAATTAAAGTCTAGGTAAATCAATGGTCTAAATAAATCCAGGTAAAGTCTAAGTAAATTCTAAGTATATCTAGGTAAAGTCTAGGCACATTTATATAAAATCTAGACACATCATGATATAGTACAGGTACAGTCTAGATACATCTAGGTAGAGTCTAGGTAAATCTACGTAAAGTCTATGTAAATCTAGGTATATCTAGATAAAGTGTGGTAAAGTCTAGGTGGAGTCTAAGTAAGTCTAAGTAAGGTCTAGATAAATCTATGTAAAATCTAAGTAAATCTATGTAAAGTCTAGTTTAACATAGGTAAAGTCTAGGTAAATATTGGTAAAGTCTAAGTAAACCTTGGTAAAGTCTACGTAAATTTGGGTAAATTCTAGATAAAGTCTATGTACATATAGGTAAAGTCTAGATAAAGTCTATGTAAATCTAGATAAGTCTATTTAAAGTCTAGATAAAGTCTTAATAAATCTAGGTAAAGCCTAGGTAAATCTAGCTAAAATCTCGATAAATCTAGGTAACGTCTGAGTAAATCTTGGCAAAGTCTACGTAAATCTAGGTAAAGTCTAGGTATAGTCTAAGTAAATCTAGGTAAAAATATGTTTGCATATCGTTTACAGGACATCACTGTCAACATCAGCATCTTTCAGCTGATTGTTGATTTCTTGGCAAGATTACGCTCAGTAGCTTGCCATTGCTTTCTGCGCGGCCGACTCACATACCCCGTAAGTTACCGACGCGATTCGAACCACTGCTGATTCTCACCGTCGTCACGTTACTTACGAGAGTATACGAGACTACGGAGAAAAGTCGCTAACCTCTAGGCCAGGAAGCCCGCTAAATCTAGGTAAAGGCTCAGTAAATCTAGGTAAAGTCTAAGTAATTGTAGGTAAAGTCTAGATTAGCAAAATTATGTTTCGCGATATCATCGAAAATCATAGAAACGGCGTGAATGGATGCTCCATAGGAGCAGCCTCGCCCTGTAGGGATAATCATGTGCACCAGATGACTCCAGACCGTCAGCAGGCTATTGAGTGCAAAAGATTACTATCATTGGAAGTATGAACTTGGAATGCTAGAATAATGAGAGCAGATGACAAACTGGATAACATCAAACAAGAAATGGGAAGAGAGAATATTAACATATTAGAATTGTGTGATACGAGGTGGACAGTGACAGGGATTAAGACAGGGGAGGATTTTCAGATTATATATTCTGGTGGAGAGCAAAGGCAAAGAGTGTAGCAAATATCTTAGTTCTGTAAACGTCAAAATCTGTTAAAGGATATTGGGCTGTATCAGACAGGGTTATATTGGTAAAATTAACAGGCAGGCCTTTTAACATAAACGTCATTTTAAATAACGAAGACACAAACAATTGATTGCACGATTTATGGCTTGGCATATTTCGCTGCATCTCGTCATGTACATACTGCACTAAATATGATCTGTGTGCGTTGAAAAATACAAAGATATACAAGAGAATGTTAACATAGAAGTAAGCAACAGCTTCAATGCATTGCCTGATCTAAAAATCTTATTTCAAGATGTGGATTACCAATGGAAAATACTGGAGAATTCAATCAATTTAGCTGCAGACACAACTATACCAAAATTAACGAAAGTAGGTAGTAAGAAATGGATGACTGAAGAAATTGTAAGACTGTTGTTTGTCCATCAAGAATGATGATAACCATTCATTTCATCCAGTGGGGTTAAATGTATGGAGCCGTGGGTTCTAAGATGGCTGATAAGGCCTATTTTGGCTCGAAATGTTCTTTGACAATGTGGACAAAGAATGCTTGACGTTTCTGGAGGAGGATTTCCTGCAGTGGTTTTTCTGTCCTGCCTTTTCTTCACAGCTCTTGCAGTCCTGGTTGCCTCACACATGACTGCACCCTTGTGTAATGATGCACGCCACGAATTTCGGTCTCTGGCTGCAGTCTCCCAGGTGTCACGATGAATTCCAAAAGCATTCAGAGAGATTTTCAGAGTGTCTTTGAAGCGTTTCCTCTGACCACCTTGGGAGCGTTTACCACAACGCAGTTCGCTGTAAAAAAAATCGCTTTAGGGAGCCTGTGATCTGGCATGCGAGTCAAGTGACCAGCCCAGCGAATCTGATTCTTCATCAGTAGGGTGTGGATACTGGGCATGGACGCTCTTTCTAGAACTTCAGTGTCTGGGATCTTGTCTTGCCATTTAATCTTCAGTAGCTTCCTTAGGCAGACTGTGTGGAAGTGGTTTAATTTCCTAGCGTGTCGCTGATAAACAGTCCAGGTTTCACAAGCATATAGCAGTGTGGATAATACAACTGCTTTGTAGACTTTTAGCTTTGATTGCAGGCTTATTCCAGTTCTTTCCCATACATTCTTGTACAGTCTGCCAAAGGCCACACTGGCCTTGGAGATTCTTGCATTCACTTCGTCATCAATTGTGGCAGCTTGTGACACTGTGCTGCCAAGATAGGTGAATTTGTCCTCAGCACTTAGTCTATGACTATTCACTTTGATATTCGGCACAGTGTTATTATTCCCTGGAACTGGCTGGTACATAACTACAGTCTTCTCCAAGTTGATATTGAGCCCAAAGTTGGCACAGGCATGTGAGAAAGCTGTAACATTATGTTTCATGTCCGCCTCTGAGTTGCGTATAGAGCGCATTCATCAGCAAACAGGAGCTCTCTGACGGTGTCGCTGTTAATTTTGGTTTTAGCTTTCAGCCTTCTGTGTATGGGTGTGTATGGGTGGAGGATATGTGTATGGGACGGATGCGGGGGATGTGTGTTTATGTGGGTGGAGATGTGTGGATGGTTTGAGGAAGTATGTGTGGGAGGCGGGGTTGTGTGGGTAGGGGATTGTGTTGGGTGGATTGGGGATGCAAGGGCGGGTGGGGAGAAGTGTATGGTGTGTGGGTTTGAGATATGCGTGCGGTGTGTTGGTGGGGGATGTGTGAATGATGTGTGGTTGGAGGGTATGTTTGTGGTGATATGGGTGGAGGATAGTGTGTGGTGTGGGGGATGTGTGTGATGGGTGCGGGGAATGTGCGTATGGGTGGGGTATATGTGTGGGTGAGTAGGGGATTGTTGTGGTTGGGGGAAGTATGTGGTGTGTGTGGGTGGGAGATGTGTGTGTGTGGATGGGGAATGTGTGGATGGGGGTGTGTGAGTGGCTTAGGGATGTGTAGGTGGGTGAGGGAGTTGTATGTGTTGGGGTGGGATGTGTGAGTGGATGGAGGGTGTGTGTGGGTAGGGGTATTGTGATCGAGAGATGTTTGGTTGGGGGTGGGTGTGTGGGGGTGTGTGGGTGCGTAGTGGAGGATGTTTGCGTGAGTGAGTGTCTGTTGGTGGACGGGTAGGGAATGCGTGTGTGGGTGGGGAGTTTGTGTGTGGTGTGTTGGTTGGGGATATTGTGTGGGTGAGGTATGTGTGTGTGGGTGGGGGATTTTTGTGGTGTGTGAGTGGGGGTATGTGGGGTGGATGGGTAAGGGTATCTGTGTGGGTGTGGGTGGGAATATTGTGTGGTATCTGGGTGGGGGATATGTGTGTGGTGTGTAAGTAGGGATGTGTTGGTGAGGGATGTGTGTGTGTGTGTGTGTGGTGCGTGGGTTGGGAATAGTGCGTGGTAGGGGGTGTATGTGATGTGCGGGTGGGGGAGTGTGTGGTGGGGGATTAGGTTATGGCATGTGTGGGTGGGTGGAAGTTGTATGTGTGGGTGGTGGGGTGTGTGAGAGTGGATTGGGGATGTATGGGTGGTTAGGGAGATGTGTGTGTGTGGGGGGGGGACATGTTAGTTGGTGGGGATGTGTGTGTATGGTTTGGGGATGTGTGAGTGGATGTGCGATGTGTGGGTTGGTGGGGGATTGTGTGCATGGGTGGGGAATAAGTTGTCGATAGAGATGTGGCTGGGGGATGGGTGGTTTGAGGTGTGGGTGGGGAGAGGATGTGTGGGTTAGGATGTGTATGTGGATAGGCGTGGGATGTGTGGGTTGGTGGGGGATTGTTTCTGGGTGGCGAGTGTGTTTTGGTTGGGGGATCAGGTGAGGGCAGTGTGTGCGGGTGGGGGATGTGCGGGAGGGGGATGGGTCGGTTGGTGGGGTATGTATGTGTCCCTTGGTGTGCGTGTTTGTGGGTAGGTGGGGTGTGTATGTGTTCCTTGGTGCGCGTGTTTGTGGGTAGGTGGGCGTGTTGTTTGGGTGGGGTGATGTATGGATAGGTGG
Organism: Cepaea nemoralis; assembly: GCA_014155875.1. NCBI lineage: Eukaryota > Metazoa > Mollusca > Gastropoda > Stylommatophora > Helicidae > Cepaea > Cepaea nemoralis. Next base: position 947,063 of record JACEFZ010023987.1, read on the forward strand.
GAGATGGGCCTCATAACATGGTAATTAGCCTTGTTTATGTTTACAACATTCATTTCACAATGTTTATTTTTCTTCCTATGTAAATGTATAATGCTCTTGATGAACGAAAGACGAGTGATTGGAAGGGCCGAATGTAAGACGAGCCTGCGCGCCCAATTTGTGACCCTAATAAAGTTGATTTGATTTGATTTGATTTGATTTTCTGAGATTGAATAACTTTCCATCCATACGGTAGTTGATGTCTATTCCAATGTCGTCGTTCTTGAAGGCATTCATCAACATGGCTGAAAACATGAGGCTGAACAGTGTTGGTGCCAGGACACATCCTTGCTTCACTCCATTGGTGACAGGAAAGGGTTCAGACAGTTCACCATTTTCCTGTACTCTTGCCTGCATACCATCATGAAATAACCACACTATTTGGACAAACTTTCGTGGACAGCCATAGTTGCCATAATCTTCCTACAGTCCTTCTCTGCTGACTGTATCAAAAGCCTTGGTAAGGTCAATGAAAGTGGAGAACATTTCGCAGTTCTGTTCCTGACATTTCTCTTGCAGCTGCCTTGCAGCGAAAATCATGTAAGACTAGTGGAAACAAGAAGACACAACAATAGTAATCCTTGATTATGTGGTTGTTTCGGGATTTGAAATTTAAATATTGAGCACAACCCACTACTGGCAACGCCGATCGCATTCTGGTATGAACCTAAGGCCTATCCACGTTGACATGGATAGGCCTTAGGTTCATACCAGAATGCGATCGGCGTTGCCAGTAGTGGGTTGTGCTCAATATTTAAATAGTAATCCTGACAAATATGAAGAGATTCACAGAAAAGTCAGAAAATTATGTAAAGAAGCACGGCTTGAAAATAATTGCATAGAAATTGGAAAACAATACAACAGTAAAAACACCAAATTAATCCCATGATCCAATCGCTTGTGTGTAGTTTCTTGTCAACCCAGTTTGGTACATGACACACCACAATTATAAACTTCCGGCGTCGTCCATTGCACGTCATGTCTTGGAAACAGGTCATGTCATTGAAAGGGACAGCGCTTTTCGCAAGTTGTTTCATACACAAAATAGTCGTTTGTTAAAGTTTGCAGAAGCGATAATGATCCACCTGCACAAGCCAATTTTGTGCAAACAGAAAGACATGATAGTCAATTTAAAACTACCATGGTAAACAACTGATATTACTGTGTGAACATGTGTATATTTCAGCTTGAACGCTGTATCTAGTTATTTTACTCTACGTTGTGTCACATCTGCGGTATGTACCTGACGAGATGCAGCGAAATGTGCCAGGCAATAAATCGTACTATATGTTGTTTGTGTCTTCGTTATTCACATTATTTGTTTGCCCATTTCATTTGATATATAACCCAGTACTATGGACATAATGAGATGCAATGAAATATGGCAGGCAAGAAATCATGCAATATTTTGTTTATGACATTTGTGTTTACACACGACTGTTTAGTAGTCATGCATCTTTTCTGTAATCTTAGTCTCTTCATGTCACATGTGGTCGGGTCATGTTGGGATCGTGTGTATAGTGCAGAAGAACAGGTGGATTATCACAGTTTGGAGAGAAAGGGGCTGCACGGAGTGACCAGAGGATCTGGCAGACACTCAAACCTCCGAGGACAGGCTAGATGGACATATAATCAGACAACCAACTTTAGTATTGGGACTCTTCGCTGGCTGTTGAAGATGAGGACAAGCACGATGGAAATGTCCCGAGTGTTGTAATATCGTTTCTTGACTCAATTCAACTCAACTCAACTCAGCTAAGCTCAACTCAACTCAAATCAACTCAGTTCTGCGTAGTCTCTTCTATACTTCACCTGTGCTAGTTTTGTCTGAACATACTACAGCCCTGTTTAAACTGTAATGGTTTCTTCCTTGCCATATCTATATCAGTACTGCATTCTTTGGTTAGTTCTCTTTATTCGATCTTGGTGTGTAACTTTCCCCAGTTAATTATTCACATTATTACAGCCGCTATTATAACGTAGAAATAATTAGATCATCGATTCTTGCATTGTTAATTAAGCAGAAAAATGTTTGATCGATCCTGCCAATGGTCGATTGACGACTATAAATCGTTTTTGTGCGTGTGACGATATAGTTTCTATTTATTATTTGTGGTATTTATACCTCCCGTCCTATATGAATTTCTTTAATCATCGAAATATCACTTGTTGTTGAGAAATAAACTAGACAATTTAGTGACACCTGGTAGCACTGATGGGAAAAGAACAAGGGGAAGGCAGAGAGACAAATATATGGATGGCGTGGCCACGTGACATAATCGGGAAACGTGTAACACCTGATCCAAAGCTTAGTAGTTGTAGTAGTAGTAGCAGCAGCAGCAGCAGCAGTAGTAACAGTAGTAGTAATAGCAGCAGCAGTAGCAACAGTAGTAGTAATAGCAGCAGCAGCAACTGCAGTACAGCAGCAGCAACAGTAGTAGTAATAGCAGCAGCAGCAGTAGTAGTAGTAGTAGTAGTAGTAGTAGTAGTAGTAGTAGTAGTAGTAGTAGTAGTAGTAGCAGTAGCAGCAGCAGCAGCAGTAGTAGTAGCAGTAGTAGTAGTAGCAGTAGTAGCAGCAATAGTAGTAGTAGTAGTAGTAGTAGTAGTAGTAGTAGTAGTAGTAGTAGTAGTAGTAGTAGTAGTAGTAGTAGTAGTAGTAGTAGCAGCAATAGTAGTAGTAGTAGTAGTAGTAGTAGTAGTAGTAGTAGTAGTAGTAGTAGTAGTGGTGGTAGTAGTAGTAGTAGTAGTAGTAGTAGTAGTAGTAGTAGTAGTAGTAGCAGCAGCAATAGTAGTAGTAGTAGTAGTAGTAGCAGCAATAGTAGTAGTAGTAGTAGTAGTAGTAGCAGTAGTAGCAGCAATAGTAGTAGTAGTAGTAGCAATAGTAGTAGTAGCAGTAGTAGCAGTAGTAGCAGCAATAGCAGCAGCAGCAGCAGCAGCAGTAGTAGTAGTAGTAGTAGTAGTAGTAGTAGTAGTAGTAGTAGTAGTAGTAGTAGTAGTAGTAGTAGTAGTAGTAGTAGTAGTAGTAGTAGTCGTAGCAGCAGCAGCAGCAGTAGCAGCAACAGCAGCAGTAGTAGCAGCAGCAGCAGCAGCAGTAGTAGTCGTAGCAGTAGCAGCAGCAGTAGCAGCAGCAGCAGCAGTAGCAGTAGCAGCAGCAGTAGCAGCAGCAGCAGTAATAGTCGTAGCAGTAGCAGCAGCAGTAGCAGCAGCAGCAGTAGCAGTAGCAGCAGCAGTAGCAGTAGCAGCAGCAGTAGCAGTAGCAGCAGCAGTAGCAGCAGCAGTAGCAGTAGTAGCAGCAGCATTAGTAGCAGCAGCAGTAGTAGCAGCAGCAGTAGCAGTAGCAGCAGCAGTAGCTGTAGCAGCAGCAGTAGTAGCAGCAGCAGCAGCAGCAGCAGTAGTAGTAGTAGTAGTAGTAGTAGTAGTAGTAGTAGTAGTAGTAGTAGTAGTAGTAGTAGTAGTAGTAGTAGTAGTAGTAGTAGTAGTAGTAGTAGTAGTAGTAGTAGTAGTAGTAGTAGTAGTAGTAATTATGTTTGTGATGGCGTTGACGGTGACAGCAGTAGCAGCAATTGTTGTTGCTGTTGAAGATGATGATTATACTGATGGTAGTGAAGGGGGAGTAGGGGGGAAAGGGGAGTAGGATGGGAAAGCTGCTGGCCCTGGTGGTATCCCAGTAAAGGATGTTAAATCCATTTGTCACAAACCTATCTTAATCATTCAACGAATAGTAGAGAAACATAGATGTCAGCAGAAATAGATAAAATACTAAAAAGACTAACTGATAACGAGGGAGGAAGGATGGAACATATGTGTTGTGACCCAGTTATTTGGTGTATGAAGCACAGCGCACTAAACGCCAGCGGATGGCGGTGCCAGGAAACACGTAAAGCAAATTGTAACTGACTCAGAAAGCATGCTGACGAGGGTGAGGACGGGCAGACTTCGTGCAGAGTGGCTTGCTTCGCTTCGGAGGTCACGGTTGACAAGCATCGCCTGGATCTTTTCTCCGGGGCATGCCGGTGTGCTGGGAAATGAACAGGCGGACAGATTGGCTGGCTCTGCAGAACTTGGTGGAGTATTGATACATGACAAGGCAGACGTGGTTGCGGTCTTGTGGGAGCACGTGCACACCTCGGAGGAGCAAATGGATTACCATGGTCTGGCAAGAATGAGACAACGAGGAGTGACGAAGGGATCTGGCCGACGCTCAACGCTCAAAGGAAAGGCGAGACGGACTTATAATCAGATTGCTACTGGTACTATTAGTGTTGGAACTCTTCGCTGGCTGCTGAGGATGGGGACGGAGCACTTATGGGAATGCCCCGAATGCTGTGATGTCGATTCCTAAATCAATCAATCAATCAATCAACGTAAATCAAGACAATGAAAGGTTCACAAGCTGAACTAGCATGCCGTATTGTTTGGCGTTCATAGAAGGGGAAGGAAAGGGTAGAGACTAGACGATACACTACACAACAATACATGTGTATTTATTTTTGAACTGTCTTATCTGCCTCAGAGAGTTCGCCGACACTGTGTCCTCTAGTGTCTACTTCTTTCTTCTATTTCTACAAACGGAGAATAAATAAAGCAAATCACAATCCTATTTCACTTAGCGAAACCATTCCTCGAGAGATGGAATTATACATATTTTAGTCATTAGTCTCATTTAAAACAACACGGCAATGGGTCACCCAATAATGTTCAGTTCATGTGCTAGCGAATATCACACATGAGCTCCCAACTGCCCCAATTTACAATTGAACAGACAGTGCTCCAGACAAATCAACATCATGCACACGCATGAATGTATAAAAAGAGCATGCAATCATAAAACCGCTACCAGAATGCTCACAAAACAGTCCGCCACTAGAATTACAGTCCATCGTCGCTGGAATCATCAGTCAATAGAAAAACTAGCAGTTGCACACTCATTACTGCATAAGGCAAACCACTTAGATCAGCTACCGGCCACCCGTCATTTTTCTTAACATGCAGTTAGCAACGCCAAATCATCGCGGACATATGAAAAAGCAACCCACATGAAATTCACACTCACAGCACACCCGATTCAGTAGCTGGGCGACGGAACCCTATACTACAAGTCTTAACTGAGGAAAGTGCGTAAGCAAACAGTAGCCAGAAGCAAAAACACTACACTCCAGTATGTGTTGTTCAGCTTGTCCGTGTTTCACATTCGTACAAACGTACAGGCTCTATGTGGCACTTTAACACTCTTTTCTTTTTTTTTTTGTAATAGAAGAGAATTACAGATATGGATAAATACGAGGACGTGTAAAGTGGAAAGAGTTATAGAAGACCGCAATGGACGCCGCCAATCAACCTAAGCATATTTGGCTATTTGTTTATATATATATATATATATATATATATATATATATATATATATATATTATATATATATATATATATATATATATATATATATATATATATATATATATAATAGGGGACGTTCATTTGAAACCCGTTCCAATGGCTTTATTACAAAAGCATGAAAGAAACATTAACCGGTGTTGTAGAATTAATCAAAGCATCCATTTTGAATTAATTATACACCATGGGTTGGTCAGAAGAAGTCGCCGTCGGAATTCAGGCAAGCATTCCATTGCTTAGGTAGGCGGCGAAAAAAGATTGTGGTTGCTCACTGAACCAAGTGTTTACCGCGTTCATTACGTGTGTGTGAAATCTTTGCCCCTTGAGAGCTTTTTTTAGAGGTCCAAACAAATGATAATCACATGGTGACTAATCAGGACTGTGGGCTGGATGTTGCAGAATTTCCCACTTCTTCCCTGCTATTGCTTCCTAGTACAATCTTTGCGACATGCGAACTAGCACTATCGTGCAACAAAATCACACCGCGAGAAAGCATGCCGCGTCGATTATTCTTGATGGCTTTGTGCAGCTTGTTTAGTGTTTGCAAGTAGTAGGTAGAGTTTATGTTGACACCAGGTTCTTTAAAGTCGGCCAAAAATAGCACTTCAAGGTCAAAAATGCGCTCTGCATAACCTTACCAGCTGACACCTGTAACTTGAATTTTTTGGCTTTTAGTGATCCAGCATGCTTCCATTGCATGCTCTCTCTTTTCCTGCTCGGCTCAAAGTGGTGACACCATGATTCATCGCCCGCCACTATGCGGAAGAGAAATGCATCACCCTCCACTCTGTAACGCAGCGAGTGGTTCAAACACCATCCCATGCGTCCTCTTTTCGGTGGTCGGTCAACATCCGTGGTACCCATCGTGAACACACCTTCCGATATTGCAGTTTCTTACGAACGACCTTTTGAATTGTCCCAATTGACACATCAAATTATTTCGCTAGCGAACGTATGCCTTCGACAACGGTTCATCTGTACTGCTGTAACAATTTTGGCGATGGCTTTTTCTGTTGCAATAATGTGCGCTTGACCCGGCCGTCGAAGATCTGTCGTGAACTGACGTCATCTCCGAAACATTCGTGCCCAGTCTGTCACTGTTGTCTTCGACAGACATTTGTTACCGTACTCTGCCTGCATTCTTTGATGAATGTCCACTGGTCGACATCCTTCAAGTGAAAGAAACTGAATCACTGCACTTTGAGCTTCTTTGGACGGATTTTGGATCAACCCGGCCATTATCTCAACGGTCAGAAACAGAACCTATGCATCATGGGACGATAAGCGCGTGCTCTTATATTCATTGGTCAGTACTTATCACATAACTATGCCATGATCATGTTCAACGAACGCAATTACGCGCGGTGCGGCACGAACGGATTTCAAATGAACGCCCCTTATATATATATATATATATATATATATATATATATATATATATATATATATATATATATATATATATATATATATATATATATATATATATATATATATATATATATATATATATATATATATATGAATTTCACGACGCGCCGCCACTGCTTGAGATTGCCTGAAATAATTTGTAACACATTTGAGGGATTTTTTTTTTATTTCACTCGCATTGGACCCGAGCGTAGTCCATGCTGGGCTAATTTTTGCGTGTGAGTTGCTTTTGCTATTACCAGTGTCCTTCGCCATCAAGCAATCCCACTCAGACTTCTGAGGTATTTGTAATTTACGCCTCCAAGTCAATGACGTGAATTCAACATTTTAGACCAAATGACCTTTGTAGGGGTGTAACTCTGTTCCTCGCCATCAGTATACCTGAAGTTTCAGCTCTTATCCATTCGCCATGCTGACCGGATATTTGTTTCGCCCATAATAGTATTGCCAAGATAAAAAGTCAATATAATGGGAGACAACTATGAATCTTTCTAGGCAGAATATTACTGTGATTATTTCCCTTTCTAAATAAATCTCTTTTCAAATTACCATAGTAAACAATTCCAGTTTCTGTCTCAATGTATGTTATATATTTAAACTGGAAGGATTTATCTCATCGCTGTAGTCTACGCTGTGTGATTTATGCAGTATGTTCCTGACGAGATGCAGCGAAATATCCCAGACAAATATCGTGCAACCTATTGTTTGTGTCTTCGCTATTCAAATCTCTTGTTACTAATGGTGATAATTTCGCAAATATTTTTCTAAATAGCTTTAGTGGGGCCAACTATCATAGTATCTCTTCTGTGGGTTAGCTTTAGCGAGCGGAGTTGCATATCCCGACATACGGAGGTTTTAAGTCAGATTCAGGCTGTTTGTGATTAGATTGCTTTGCGTTGATTTTCACAAAGGCACGAGCGTCGGACGTTCGGAAAGCCATAGGCAACTACAGAATGTAAAGTTGTCTAGACAATTGCAAACAGTCAATGAATGCTGGGGCTGAATGCGGTGTCCTGTAATAGAGTAGGTATAGTATAACAACATAAACATGTCTCTCTTGGCACGTGGCATCAATTTCGAGAAAAAAAGACAGAGATTTTATTGATGGCACATAGAAAAACCAGTTTCTCATCTGTTCAAGGAAACTGCCACTCCATCAATATCGTTCCGTTGCTGGTGTCTGTCAGTGTATTTTTAGAGCTGAATTATAATCGATATAGATTTGCACTATTCAATTATCATCATCTTCTTCTCCTTCCACTTTTACCTCCAAACGTCGTGGGGGATGATTAGTTGACGTACCAGCGCAAGATGGTTGGGACTGGATAGTGAGTAGTGTATAGGTACATTATCCAGCGCATTTTTGAGGATCTTATATAAATCAACCATTTATCGATCCTGATCCTCAAAGGGCGATAACTCTTTTTTCCCCAAAAATGTAGGCGTTGTGAAGAGACTCATCAGAGGTGGCGTGGTCTAGTGACTCATCATAGGTGGCGTGCGTGGTCAAGTAATTATAGGTACGACATAAAAAAATACGACATGAAACATTAAAAATAAAAAACAAACGACTCAAGTAAGGTATATAATAATGTTAATAAAATATATATACATAGAAGGGAAAAAAAAACATAGTAAGTGACCGCTTATAGTTAAGGGTGTGTGATGACGTGGTCAAGTAATGGTCAAGAGTGGTCAAGTGGTGGTCATGTGGTGGAGTAACCACTTAAATTAAAGGGGAAAGTACGTGTAGTGATGTGGTGGTGGTTAAAGTGTGCGATGACGTGGTCAAGCAGTGGTCAAGTGGTCAAGTAGTGGTCAAGTGGTGGTCAAGTGACGAAATTTTAGTGGAAAGTAGTTGTAATGATATGGTGATGATCGTGAGGTGGTAAATTAGTGGTCAAGCGGTGGTCAAGCAGTGGTCAAGTGGGGGCAAGTGAGGGAATTTTTGTGGAAAGTAGTTGTAATGATTGGTGATGATTAAAGGGGGGTAAATTAGTGTCAAGCAGTGGTCAAGTGGTGGTCAAGTGAGGAAATTTTAGTGGAAAGTAGTTGTAATGATATGGTGATGATCATGAGGGGCAAGCAGTGGTCAAAAGGTGGTCAAACGGTGGTCAAGCAGTGGTCAAGTGGGTAAAATTTTAGTGGAAAAAGGAAAAGAGGGGTTTTTAAATGGAAAATTTTGGTGATTGATTAAAAGGGGGGGTGGGGGGTTTTTTTAAAAATTTAGTGGGGGTT
>JACEFZ010023988.1:0-15000 GCA_014155875.1 Cepaea nemoralis
TTATTAAGGTGGGGGTAGTGGGTAAAAAAAGGGTAGTAGTAGGTTTTAAAGTAGAAAAGAAGTAGTAAGTAGGATTTAAAGTGGGGTAGAAAGGAGAAAGTAGTAATGAGGGGGAGAAAGGGGAGAAAGTTAAAGTGGGGGGGGGGGGGGGGGGGGGTTTTTTTTTTTTTTTTTTTTTAGAAAGGAGTAGTATAGTAGTATAGTAGTGAAGTAGTAAACGATAGCAGTTAGGAGTAAGGGAAAGTTTTTAGTAGTATGTATAGTAGTAGAGTATAGTATAGTGTATAAGGAGAGTAGTAAGTAGAGTGTAGAGAGTGGGGAAAGTGGTTTAGTAGTAGTATAGTAGTAGTATAGTATATTAGTAGTAGAAAGGGGGGTAGTATAGTATAGGGTAAGTAGAGTGTATAGGAGTATAGTAGTATATAGTATATAGTAGAAAGTAGTAGTAGTATGTAGTATAGAAAGGGAAAGTAGAGTAGTAGTGGGGTAGTAGAGTGGGAATAGTTTTAGTAGAAAGTAGTAGTATAGTAGTAGTAGTAGTAGTATAGTATAGTATAGTAGTAAAGGGAAAATTAGTAGGAGTAGTAGTAGTAGTAGTAGTAGTAGTAGTAGTAGTAGTAGTAGTAGTAGTAGTAGTAGTAGTAGTAGTAGTAGTAGTAGTAGTAGTAGTAGTAGTAGTAGTAGTAGTAGTAGTAGTAGTAGTAGTAGTAGTAGTAGTAGTAGTAGTAGTAGTATAGTAGTAGTAGTAGAGTAGTAGTAGTAGTAGTAGTAGTAGTAGTAGTAGTAGTAGTAGTAGTAGTAGTAGTAGTAGTAGTAGTAGTAGTAGTAGTAGTAGTAATAGTAGTACTAGTAGTAGCAGTAGCGGTAGCGGGGTAGGGGTATACCCTATCAAAGGAGAAGTAAGGTGCCTCCTTCCCTCCGCTAGCCTACGGGACACCCTTGGGCAAGGTGGAGTACCCGTTTAGCCCCCCCAACAGGATAACGTGAAGCCATGGGAGCAGGTGGTGGATTGGACTTGGGAGCAGCCGACAGATAGTTGTTGGTTATGGTTTCAAGTCAGTGACGGTGGGCAGAGGATCTCTCAGTAGAGACAATGGCTACGGTCATCCGATCAGTATGGTCACTGCCAGGAAGGAAGAATGGTAGACTTCCCTCCTTATTGATTCCCGGGCAGAGGAGGCTCGTCAGCCTTGGTTGGTATCTCTTCTAAGAGAGGGAACTCTAAATCTCAAACCTCCGCTGCCTTGCGGGTATACCCATATGGGAAAGGCTTCGGGAGTAAACCCTGAGGACAAATCCGGAGATAGAGTCCCTAAGGCAGTTCCATGTTGTAAACAACATAGTTCTGGCAACTCCTGCGACGGCACCGATGCCAAGTTGCATTGGCTACTGCCTTTCCCTTGGTAAACATCGGCGACGTGGAGAGGGGGAACCTGCTACTGGGCAACAGCTGGTTCTCCGATTTCCATTGCCCAGGCTTGTGCCCTGAAGAGGTCACTTCAGCACCGCGTAAAGCGGTGACACAACACGGGAAGTAGCATTTGCCGGTTATAAGTCTTAATGCTCGATTGGCGTAGAGCAAGGCGCCAGGGGCTACTTCCGACGGTGGGAGAGATCATCGTATCTCACTAGACAGCTACCGCCCGCCTAAGCTGGGCAGCCCCCAGTCAATAAGGTGTTGTCTCGCCACGGTTCATCTGCTCCTGAGGGTGTGTGGAGCTTATTGGGAAATCCTGACACATGGACCGCAATCTATACACCTAACAGCAAGAAAAAAACAAAACAACCGGCCCTAAGGCTGGGAACATGGAACGTAAGAACCATGACCCCTGGCATCTCAGACGATCTAAATGAGATTGTGGATGCCCGCAAAACTGCAGTGATAAACAACGAACTGCTAAGACTGGGGATAGACATTGTCGCCCTGCAAGAGACCAGACTCCAAGAATCTGGAAGCATCAAGGAGAGGGACTTCACTTTCTACTGGCATGGCAAGCCGTGCGGAGAGACCAGGGAGCATGGAGTTGGCTTCGCTATCAGAAACAAGCTGCTCAATTCCATCATACCACCAAGTGATGGCACTGAAAGAATATTGAAGCTCCAACTCCAGACAGAGGCAGGCCCAGTTAGTATTATAAGCGTTTACGCCCCAACACTAACTGCAGCATCAGAATCTAAAGACAAGTTCTATGACGACCTTAGCAAAGAAGTCAGTGAAACACCAGAGAAACAACATCTTTTTATCCTGGGGGATTTCAATGCCAGGGTTGGCTCCGACCACGAATCTTGGCCTTCATGTCTAGGACAGTTTGGCGTTGGGAAGATCAATGACAATGGACAACGTCTCTTGGAATTCTGCAGCCACCATAATCTGTGCGTGACCAACACCTTCTTTGACACGAAACCTCAACACAAGGTGTCATGGAGGCACCCCAGATCAAAGAACTGGCACCAACTCGACCTGGTGCTCACTAAACGCAGCAACCTCCGCAATGTACGGATGACTCGCAGCTATCATGGTGCTGATTGCGACACCGACCCTTCACTCGTCTCCAGCAAGGTGAAGATAAAGCCCAAGAGAATCTACAGAAGCCGAACAGAAGGAAGACCTCGCATTGACACCAGTGGCACCCAAAATAAAGAAAAGGTCAACAAATTCATGCAGGCTCTAGCGGATACTCTGCCCGGCCCCACAGACGGAGATTCCACCGAGAGATGGAGTCATTTTCGCGACACCATCTACAATACAGCACTATCAACATTTGGCAAGAAGCAAACTAAGTCAACCGACTGGTTTGAAGCACACTCTGAAGAGATGCTCCCAGTCCTGGAGATAAAGAGACATGCATTCTCGATGTATAAAACATCACCTTCAGAGAAAACACTGCAGGCATTGCGAACGGCCAGAAATAGAGTACAACAGATGGCAAGAAGATGTGCGAACAGGTACTGGCTACAGCTCTCTGCTCAAATTCAAACTTGTGCAGACACTGGAAATATAAGAGGAATGTATGAGGGCATCAAGCAAGCTGTCGGTCCATCAAAAAATAAGATGGCCCCTTTACGATCAACTGAGGGGGTAATCATAAAAGATCGAGCGAAACAAATGGATCGCTGGGTAGAACACTACTCAGAGCTATACTCAGTGGATAACACTGTCAGCGAAGAAGCTCTGGAAGCCATCGATCAACAGTCCGCCATGCATGCCTTGGATAACGAACCTTGCCTCACAGAAATCAGCGAAGCACTAGACTCTCTCAAATCCGGCAAGGCACCTGGAAAAGATAGTATTCCACCTGAAATTTTAAATGTAGCAAAGAAACAATCATCCCAGAACTGTATGCAATATTACAGCTCTGCTGGAGAGAAAAATCAATACCACAAGATATGAAAGACGCAAACATCGTTACCCTTTATAAAAACAAAGGCGACAGAAGCGACTGCAACAACTATCGCGGCATTTCCCTTCTCAGCATTACGGGCAAGATTTTTGCCAGAGTAATCCTTAAAAGATTACACATTCTTGCTGAAAGAATCTACCCCGAATCGCAGTGCGGATTTAGACCCAACAGGTCCACCATCGATATGATTTTCTCACTCCGGCAGCTCCAAGAGAAGTGCAGAGAACAGAGGAAGCCATTATATATAGCCTTCATCGACCTCACAAAGGCATTTGACCTCGTGAGCAGAAGCGGCCTTTTTAAGGTCCTTGAAAAGGTTGGATGTCCACCCACCCTTCTTAGTCTCGTGAAATCATTCCACGAAAACATGCAGGGGACCATTTTATTTGACGGCTCAACATCCCAGTCATTCAGCATCAGCAGCGGAGTAAAGCAGGGATGCGTGCTTGCTCCTACACTCTTTGGTATCTTCTTTGATGTTCTCTTAAGGCAAGCATTTGGGACTGCCACTGAAGGCATATACCTCCACACAAGATCTGATGGCAAACTTTTTAACCCATCAAGACTCAAGGCAAAGACCAAAATAAGACCAAGATGCGTAAGAGAAATACTTTTTGCAGATGGTGCAGCACTGACTACTCATACAGCAGAAGATCTCCAAAGGCTCATAGATCGTTTTGCAGCTGCCTGCAAAGACTTTGGGCTCACCATTAGCCTAAATAAAACACAGGTGATGGAACAAGATGCTGATGCGCCTCCGTCAATCAAAATCTCTAATTATGAATTGAAAGTCGTCCACGATTTTGTGTATCTGGGATCGACAATATCAGATAATCTTTCATTAGAGACAGAAATCGACAGACGCATTGGAAAGGCAGCCACAACATTTTCCAGGCTAGCTAAAAGAGTTTGGGAGAATAATAGACTAACAGAGCGTACAAAAGCTCAAGTATATAAAGCTTGTGTTGTTAGCACACTACTCTACGGGTCTGAATCCTGGACCCTGTACTGAAGACAGGAAAGGAAGTTGAATTCCTTCCACATAAGATGTCTGAGACGTATCCTGGGCATAACATGGAAAGACCACATAACAAACAAACAGGTGCTTGAAAGAGCAGATATTACCACAGTGCACACCCTCCTCAAGCAGAGACGCCTCCGGTGGTTGGGCCACGTATCTCGAATGGAGGACGAACGTATTCCCAAAGATCTCCTTTACGGAGAACTAGCCACAGGAAAGAGGCCAACCGGAAGACCCCAAATGCGATATAGGGATGTGTGTAAACAAGATATGAAAACCATTGGAATAGATCCAGACACGTGGGAGAGAGTTGCAACAGACAGATGCTCCTGGAGAAGAGATGTACGAAACGGACTGGTGCTCTTTGAGCGCAATCAGATCCAAAAAACTGAGGAGAGACGGCACAGGCTCAAAGAGCAGTCACTTACTGCGGGACTTGGCGGAAACTGTGACAGAGATTGTCATTCTCGAATTGGACTATACAGTCACCAGCGGTGCTGCCAGGCACCTCCCAAGCGGCACAACTCTATAGTCCTTCAGGACTGAAAGAGGCCTACTACTACTAGTAGCAGTAGCAGTAGCAGCAGTAGCAGCAGTAGCAGCAGCAACAGTGGTATTAGTAGTAGTAGTAGTAGTAGTAGTAGTAGTAGTAGTAGTAGTAGTAGTAGTAGTAGTAGTAGGAGTAGTAGAAGGAGAAGAAGTGGTAGCAGTTGTTTTTGTTGTTGTTGTTTTCGTTGTTGTTATTGTTTTAATTTTATTGCTATTGCTTGAGACATAGACAAAAGCAAAATACCGGACCATTTAATTCTTTTATGGTCTATAAAGTCAGTGATAGGTATTATCCCTACACTAGTTCTTAGTTTCTTGTTTGTCTCTCTATCTGGTCTTATGTTCTCAGCTGCGTGTCTCATAATCTCATCTCGCATGTCGATAGACCATCACAAACTCAACAATCTATTGCACGTCTTCTGCAGAATGTCGCTATCAACCTCAGGTTGATTTTAAAACCAATGTTATGTTCAGTAGGTTGTCATTGCTTTCTGAACGAGAATTCAACCTTTAAGTCTAATTGACCGGTGTAGATGATGAACTACCTACACCGCCATCAGTAAAACGGAAGTTTACGAGCTAGAGCGCTCTTATTTTTTCAGTCACGTCGGCTGTTAGTTGCAAAAACTGTGCACAACTTCCACTATATGACTAAAAATATGTTTTGCTCTTTCGTCGTTAAAGTTAGTATGACTAAAAATATGTTGTATTTCCCTCTCTTAATGGATAGTTATAAACTATATGACTAAATATGTCTTCCCGCTCTCTTAAAAGATTGTTATAAACTATATTACTAATTATACGGTTTGTTCTCCTCTCATAAAAGATGGCTATAAACTATATGACTATTCCCTGGCTTCCTTTAAATGGACATTTCTAAACTAAATGATTAAATTCGCTTTTTTTTTTTTTGGTAATCCCATAGTGGAGCTTCATCTTTCATCCAGTGCACGCGCCAGCGTGACACCGACAATGTACCAGGTCGTCTGCTCTTCGTTACAATCAAAAGACATTCCCCCATTCCTCGAGATATTGAGGGAAGCTTCTACAGAACACGAGCACTCCACGAGGGAAATTATTTGGGTATAAAAGGGGAACTAATAAGATGCTGTAGACCCGGAGAATTATCTCACGGAACTCACCGCATTAATCGTTAGAAAGCTCTGTAGCGGAGGTTCTGATATATGTGGGTACGTCCCCATATAATAGATGGGTGGTTCCTGTACCCGGTATTCCCTGTATAGGACTTCCGTGATGGGAATTTTCTCTTGAAGTACCGAATTTGTTATAGTCGGTCCAGAAATGAATGCCTTCATTCACGATCAATTATTTTGAAAACTGTCTGTTGCATCGTTATGAAATTTTTCCTGCCGTCTTAAATTTACCCCCACCCAAGGAATATGTCTTTGATAGGTCCAAAGACAACTTACATCGTGGAAAGCGGCGACATTTCTTTGATGTTTTTGTGAAAAACTAGTGATTTCTCACTAACAAACTTGTTTTACAGTAATGCTCCGATCCACTACGCGAGGCTCTTGTCATAAGGCCAATCCCATGTCCCACGAAAAATTAACTATTAAACGCTAATGTTTCCGTGTGAAGACGTAATACATTTAATAATGTGCACTTAATCTCTGACCCGTAAATTATATACCGCATATAAACAAACTTTGAAATCTGCTACACAATATCCAGAACAATTTTTTTTTTTGGGGGGGGGGGGGGGGGGGGGGGGGGGTTGGGTGGACACACTGATAAGGTTATACGCCAAATCTCATAATTTTTCCTCAGTTGGTTACTGAGATATGGAATTTTATATTGGGGCAGACAAAAGTAAACAGACTATAGTTGATCATCATCATCATGTGATCTGGCTAATGGCGTAGGCGTTGATGTGGTCAAAAGGATAAGAGCTGATGGCCAGGTAGGCGGTTCAATCCCTACACCGACATTAAGTTGGACTTCAACGTTGACATCAACGGTTCAGAAAGCAATGCCAAACTATTGAACGTAACATTGCTTAGAAAATAAATCTGGGGTTGACAGCAACGTCCTGTTTAAAGGTGTACAATGATTGGTTGAGTTTTTAACGATCTATCGACATGCGAAATGGAATGCACCAGATGCATATTGTGCCCTTCTTATCTTTCTGCTTTCATACATTATTTAATTACTTCCAACGCTAATCTTAGACACCGACGACAACCAAAGAAACATAATACATTGTGAACTCATCGGAAATGTGCAATAATCAATAGATAATATACACATGACTCACTAAAACTAATTTTTGCAAGGTGGAGACATGACACGAACGGACGAACTTTATTTTCAAAGGGTCTTACATTCGGCGCAGTCGAAGGACTATTTTAAAACATTAAATATCCCCGCTAAATCAGCAATTCTTTAGTTAATTGCATAATATTGAGAACACACTAAACGCACATCAAAAGCACATTGAAAGTACATCGGAAGAGGAAAGAGTGCTCTTAGACAGAGAAACCCTTTACTGCTGACTGTCAATGTGAAATGACGAACGTGGTGTGGTTATGCGGTTGTGTTTGCAAAGGATCACTGTCATTGCCCTCAGATGTCTGCATACGTGTTTCAGTCTCCTCTCCCAGATCACATAATAAAAATATGAAAGATCGGAGTTTGGTATTGAGCTTAGGTAGTTTATATATGAGAGATCGGAGTTCGGAAGTGAACATGAATAGTGTAAATATGAAACATATGAGTTTGGTATTGAACATATGTAGTGTAAATATCGCCGTCTCCTTGGCGAAGGATATAACGACTTCTTCTCCGTAATCTCGTATATCCACGTGGGGAACACAGCTGCGCGAGATTTCGAATCGGATCGTGTCGCGTTGGTTACTTGCGGGGTATGTTAGCGGGTTGCTCAGAAAGTAATGGCAAACTACTGAGCGTAATCTTGCCAAGAACATCAACAGCAGCTGAAAAATGCTGGTGTTGGCTGAAACGTCCTGTAAGAGATATGAACTTTTTAAAACAAGTGTAAAAATGAACGATCCGAGTTTGGTGTTGAACATATGTAGTGTAAATATGAAAGATCTGAGTTTGATAATAAATATATATATTAAATATGAAACATCTAAGTTTGGTATTAACATGTGTAGTGTAAATATGAAAGATCTGAGTTTGGAATTGAACATGAATTGTGTAAATATGAAATGTTGGAAACTGGAATTGAAAATGAATATTGTAAATATAAGAAAGATTGGTATTTTAAATTGAAAACGAAACGTGTAAATGTAAAATGTCGTTATTTGAAATTGAAAACAAGAGTATTATAAATATGGAAGTTTGTGTATTGGAATTGTAGATGAATAGTGTAAATATGAAAGACCAGTAAAAGGAATTGTAATATTTCTGAAGGTCTGCTTGACCAATTGTTCCATCTAGAAAACAAACGTCGTTCTTTGGTACAGATTCAGATTGTGGCTTTCCACTCTAGGAAACTGTGGGATGTCAGGTGAACAATATAAGGGCAGCAAATGTTGCAGATTTTGCTGGCTCCATCATGTGAACTGCATCAGAAGGTAAATCAGAACCGCGTTGGGCTTTCATTTCCGAGTTAAAATTCCTGGATGGTTGACACCTGGTCTCTGTCTTGTTGTTTAGTTCTGATTTCGAAGTGTTACCGCAAGGTACAAGAGGAACACGATGAGATGAGATGAGACTGAACTCTCTAGCCAGTTTGTATGTTTCAATTGTTATTAGCATCGTCATCATCATCATCATCATCATCATCATCATCATCATCATCAAGCAAGCTGTCGTATAAAGGAAAAGATGGTTATAATTTATAAACTTCCTGTGTGCTGATCGCAGGGTAGCGAGATCAACCGCTACACGGGCCATCTGGATTTCTCGTTGAGAAAGAAATGGCAAACTACTGAATGTAAACTTATCTAATAAATCGACTTGGAGCTGGGGTTGATCGCAACGTCCTGAAAACGTCATCCAACATTTTTCCCAGCATCATCATCGTCATATTCAAGGAAGGAAGTCAGCACGCATGAATGGATAAAACTGTGCGTTTTTAAACATCCGGTGCGCTGATGCCAAGGTAAGGGGTTCAACCCGTAGACCGGACAGTTGGAATAAAATGTTGACTTCTCGTCTTTTACATGGTGAAATAAATTACAAGTACCTCTGTATTCGGAGCGGGTTCGCCTGATGGCGAGGGACAATGATAATAGGGAAAGTTAATCAACACGCAAAATGTTGTCCTGTGGTACTAGAAAAAGTTTGTATCGACTACGCTTGAGGTCAAAGCGAGCGAGAGCAAAAACAAAATAATAATCACGGAACAAGTCAACTTCAATACAAGACCAGCTAGATATCCGTAAACTATTGTGTTCATTAATTGGGTCTATCTTCATCCTGAACCCTTAATTATAAAACACTAGCTGACCCGGCCCGGCTTCGCCCAGTCCCTGGAGGGGATCTATCTATCTATCAGTCTGTCTTTCTGCTTGTTTGTCTGTCTGTCTGTCTGTCTGGCTGACCCGGCCCGGCTTCACCCAGTCCCTGGTGGGGAGCATCTCATTTAATTCATATAAGTAGTCATATAAGCTCTCCCGTTCCCGACTATCTGTCTGTCTGTCTATCTGTCTGTCTGTCTGTCTGTCTGACCCGGCCCGGCTTCACGCAGTCCCTGGTGGGGAGCATCTCATTTAATTCATATACATAGTCATATAACCTCTCCCGTTCCCGACTATCTGTTTGTCTGTCTGTCTGTCTGTCTGTCTGTCCCGGCCCGGTTTCACCCAGTCCCTGGTGGGGAGCATCTCGTTTAATTCATATACGTAGTCATATAACCTCTCCCGTTCCCGACTATCTGTTTGTCTGTCTATCTGTCTGTCTGTCTGTTTGTCCCGGCCTGGTTTCACCCAGTCCCTGGTGGGGAGCATCTCGTTTAATTCATATACGTAGTCATATAAGCTCTCCCGTTCCCGACTGTCTGTCTATCTGTCTGTCTGTCTGACCCGGCCCGGCTTCACCCAGTCCCTGGTGGGGAGCATGTCATTTAGTTCATATAAGTAGTCAAATAAGCTTTCGTTCCCGACTATCTGTCTGTCTGTCTATCTATCTGACCCGGCGTGGTTTCGCCCAGCTCCTGGCGCACAGTAACTTAAAAGATTTTTTTTTTTCCTCACGCATTTATGAAAACTATACGTTTATCCACGCCTGACTAGGGGTCAAACATCAAAACAGACACTACCGACAAAGATATATACATACCAATTATACATACACATGTATGTGTATATTTTCACTCAGACACGCGCGCGCACACACACACACACGCGCGCGCACACACACACACACACACACAGACACACCTACTTATACGTATATGTACAGACATATCTATGCATGCACAAACTAATACATATTTAGATGTATCTCTATGTTTGTATACCTTATCCAAATCCCACAGACAAATTTGAAACGTGTATATTCCCTTTTGTCTAAGTGGTTTTGAATATTTGTGTGATTTTGTTTTGTATTATGTGCTGTATTATATGTGTGTTGTATGTTCTGAACCTATATGTTGCTGCATTTCTACAGGTCCATACCACATACCTGTACTCTGCTAGTGCAGTCAACAATCTTATGTGATTATTTTCTGTGGTTTTTGGTATTGTGTTTAAAAATATTGCCTTGTACATATCTGTCTTCTTTTTGGCGAATATCTCAATTAGTTGTCTTAAAGTGTCTAGTGCAGTCTGTACTGTTGGGCATGTAAAAAAAATGTGGTCTTCTGTTTCTTGTATGTTTTGTCTACAGAGTTGACATGGTGATATTCGTTTTGATCTGTGTGCTTGTTTTTCGGTAGTGGGTGTCATGTTAAAGATCAAACGATATGTAATTTCCCTCGCCTTGGGAGTTATGTTTGGGTTGTGGAGATTAGTAAATGTACATGTATAGTCTTGTATGTAGTATTTTTTCCCTCTTTTAATTCTAGCTTGCAGTGGGGGTGCTTGGTGTTTAACCAGGTATTTGTAGATTTGGCGTGTTGTCTGGTGTAGTAAGTGCTCACTCCCTCAGAGTGCTTTTATACATGTCTTATAGAATGCTGGTAGTGTTCCAAAGTAGTGTGGTATATTAAGATGTATTCTCCTAAGGTGTTGCAGTCTCATTTCTATATAGTAGAGTGCTAGTGGGTGTTGTTCTGGGTGACTAAGAATGTGTCCTACATGTTGGATTCTCAGCGCTTGAATCTTTGTGTATATGTCTTGCAGTGCTATTCCTCCTTGTTTCTTGTCCTGTATGAGTGTCTTATGCTGTATGCAGTAAATTGTGTTTCCAAAGATGAAACGTCTGATTTGCTTGTTGATGTCTGTGATTGTCTGTCTTGGAGGGTCTAGTACTGTAACTAAATATATAATTTTGGGAATAATGAAAGTGTTGACAATGATGCTCCTGCCGAAAATTGTAGATGTCTTGTACTTGTATCTGTGTAGCATGTCTATGATTTTTGTGTGAGGTTTTGCCATGTTTGTGCGTGTATCTGTCTGGAGTTGCTGTGAAATGTGATGCCATATATCTTAATATTGTCTGTTGCTGTTAGGTCTGGAGGAAAATCGGCTTTATTCCTCCATTTTCCGAGACCCATTATATGTGATTTATTTATGTTTAATTTTGCCCCACTCCCGTTACCAAATTGTGTAAATGTATGGAGTATCTTTGTGATGGATGTTTTGTTGGCGGGGAAGAAAACGGTGTCATCTGCATATGCAAGCAACTTCCGTTCTCCTCCGCCTGGTATGAATGTGCCTGTGATGTTGGTGTCTTGTCTGATTGCTTCTAGTAGTGGTTCTAAAACCAGTACATATAGGAGTGGCGACAGAGGACATCCTTGTCTCACCGATCTTGTCAGCCGGAACCCTGCAGTGAGTGTGTGGTTAACCAACACCTTACTCTCAGGATTCTGGTACAGGATCTCTATCCACCTCCTAAAGTATATTCCTAAGTTGCATTCTGTTAATGTCTTGTGTAGATAAGAGTGGGAGATTCTGTCAAAGGCCTTATCCTGGTCTAAGGACAAAAGGGAGGCTTGACAGTCTTTCTCCACACACCATTCATTATTTTTAATGAAAACTGTTTTTAATCACCGACATGACAGTTGATAAGTTCTTTAAGCACAAAAAGATGGGTTACAATGTTATGCATTATGCATTAATTTTATGCAAACTTTGAAAATGCCTTAAAGATTATATCATTATTTATTATAACTCATATGCCTGAAAATAACTATAGACAAAGAGTTTAACAATAGTGCAAGTAAGTCCAACAATATGACTATAAAGTATATAGAAATGTTATTAAAAGTTATGCCCCTTGAAATAACTTTTCTAGAGTGAAGTCCCTCTGCTATATAGAAATTATATAATGAAAAATGAAAAAGTAAATGTTATTAAATAAGTAGAAGATTTTACACTATGAAACTATTATAGTCGGTTGCACAGGAATGAACGGAAGACGTGTAGAAAATTTCATCTCAATCGGATGTACCGTTATCGAACTCATCCAATACATAGCCAGCCACATACAGTCTCCTTTATAGATATAGATAACAAATCCTCTCCAACATTTGATATGGGACTTTATGTCTTGGAAATGTATATTACCCAAGCACGTATAATAAGTGACCGCGTTGAGGTAAAGGTCATGAGGTTACACTGACAATGACATGAGCGTGGTCGTAGTAAAGTCACAACTACATGTCAATTAATTTAACACAGCGCAACAAATAGAATGCACAGCGCTGTAATATGAACTACGGATCTGCTATATCAGTGGTTCTCAACCTTTTTTGGCCCGTGCCCCCCTTCACCATATTTTTAGGACGTCATTCCCCCCTCACCATATTTTTAGAACGTCATTTCCCCTCCCCCCTTTTTCGTATTTCCTCCCTACACATCCCCCCCCCCCCTGCCCGTACACAGTATACGTAATAACTGAAGCTAAATTTAATAGCACATACTAAAACAAGTCTAGACATCTACATGAAACGCGATTTGCGGATCTACTTACGTTATAAAATCAATTTCAGAAGGGTGATACGTACAGAACCGTAATGTATGAAGGGAAAAACAATATCAAGTAATCGGTTCTTGTATTAACGCGATCTTGAAATAATCTTCATTTCCCCATGGAAACTCCAAAATTCCCCCGGGGGGGGGGGGGGAATTCCCTACCGGTTGAGAACCACTGTGCTATATCATGTTGAAGACAAATACCGGAATAAACAAGCAATAATTACACAGCAAATACAACAGAAACAATAAGACATTATGTGAATCGTAAAGAAGATATAATCCAATTTTCCGCCAGCCATACATCTTATCACAAATCTGACTTATGCGTTTGTGATGGAGCTTGGCAATCTAAGTGACATATAACCAGTCTTCTACAACTATCGTGATTTATTTGCTTGTTCGTTGGAACCGGTCCATATTCTACACGTTCGTTCTTGATAACGTGGGTTTCTTTCCTCCTGGTTCACTACGATATGTGTTGGTTTCTATGTAGAGCACTGATGCAATTCGTAATGCTGTAAAACCCGAAGTATAGACTGCTATTTTTACAACAACATAAACACAAGAAATACAAACAAAATTCGGCGGTCGTTGTGGCGACAAGCCTTCAACAAAAAAGAAAACAAAATCAAACAAATAAGAAGAACAAAGAAAGACAGACTTGATTATCTCCTTCTCTGATCCTCTCTATTGCCAAGTTAACTATCTCGCAAAGGAAATGAAAACGGTTAGGTCCTTTAACTCCTGCGAAACAGTGAGAGATACTAAACACGAACACAGTGCACACACCTTACATCGAACTTCACTACGGCACAAGTACATCATAGAGGGGATGGGGGAGGGGCTGTCTATGATGATATCCAAATAATTAAACAGATAATAAAATAAAAATAAGTATACTACGACACAATGAATCGACGTTTCGATTATAATATCTTTCCCCAGGAACAAAACAAACAGATCTATGGATAAACATTAAATTAGACAACAAATTTTAAAAGCCTAGAAACATGCCACACATAGACTTTTTTATGTATTCAACAAATAATGTCAGGTTTTTCTTTAGATCTCTTTGTGTTGTTCCTAATAAGATTATTGTAATATAAACGTGGATTAGTGGTGTCGTAGTATACTTATTTTTATGTTATAATTTTTTCGGATATAATCATCGACCCCCATTCCTCTCCCCACGGTTTACTTTTGCCGTTGTGGAATTCGTAGTAGGGTGTCTACGCTTTGTCCGTGTTTAGATTCTCTTACTGTTTCGCAGGAGTTATACATATCTAGCTGTTTTTATTTCCTGCTGTTATATCTTGCTGCAACT
The DNA here is from genome assembly GCA_014155875.1 of Cepaea nemoralis. NCBI lineage: Eukaryota > Metazoa > Mollusca > Gastropoda > Stylommatophora > Helicidae > Cepaea > Cepaea nemoralis. The sequence goes on from JACEFZ010023988.1 coordinate 14,371, forward strand.
GTTACTTCTCTTAACTATCTACCATTTCACTTCACCCTAAATATATCATTGTTATTAAAACATATTCCATAATCCAGTATTTTGTCGTGTGTCGAACAATTTTCTCCTCTTCCTCCTCCTCCTCCTCCTCCTCCTCCTTCTTCTTCTTCAGTTAAAATTGGAGACACAGAAAGAAATCGTTAAGAGAGTAAAAGTCGGATCATTACCTTCTGTATGGAAATATAAGTAGTAGAAGAGAATGACAGAGAGATAATTAGAAAAAGAGAAATACCGAAACCATATGTTTAATATTCTTCTTGTCAGGTCGTTGGAATCACACACTGACAATTTCCTCCCTCGTTGTATCTCGTGCTACATCACCACAAGTAGCAAGAAATTGCAGACAAATTGATATTAATAAGATACACCGAAACCACTCATTTCACCTGCGAGCGACGAAGATATATCTCTCGGGAAATGTAAACACGTTTAACAACACTCCAAATACACAACAGAGTATCCTAATTAAAGAGCACTGCGAGACACAAATACAATGATAACGATATACACAATGGAGAATACAGGTAAACCTAGTTAATGTTTTATGTAACTCGGAAATTGTAACGTATACCGTATGTTTCGTAACTGGAG
>JACEFZ010023988.1:17500-18551 GCA_014155875.1 Cepaea nemoralis
GACAGGCAACTTGCAGAGAAAAGGGAAAACTGGAGTTCATTGTGGCAAGGGAAGTTTGGTGGGGAAGAGTGACGTGAAGTAGGAGAAGAAAGGGGACCAAGGGAGAGGATGCTGAACACCTGTATTTTAAAGGATTGGGGGTTGTTGACAGACATAACTACCGCATCATGATCTGGACTATAATATGAAGTGCCAAAACGGGTTGCGCAGGATACGATGTTCCTTCACAACCATCTGTAGTCCGTGTACTTGATATGTCGAATAATTGATTGTCTTCTACGTCACCCTGTCATCCCCAATCATGATTGTTAAGATTTGGGGCATGTTATGAAGAGAAATAAGCTTAGAAACTTGGCGACAACGGGGGAAAATGATGGGAAAAGACCAAGAGGGAGGTATAGAGATAAATATCTGAATGCTTTGGCTACGTAACATGATCGTGACTAGACCACAGCCCTGATCCATTACTCTGTTGAGCATGCGAGAAGACACACCAAGTCCGCCTACTCTTGTCGGCCCGGCTCATGATGACGGCCGTTAACAGTGCCTTGATGTACATTTAATATTTTACTGAAGCGCTGTTGTTATTTTGAGACAGCATGTTTGAGTCCATGTGTGGTCACAACCTTTAATGTTCATATTGCCTAGTGTGTAGTCTTGCCTGGAATCTACACATTGAGATGAGAAGTAGGGGCATACATTCATAATATGAGGAGGATATGACGGAACTGCGTGGGATAACTAAGGATAGGGCGGCTTGGGATGGGTTGGTTGAGGGTTAAACACCCAAAGGGGGATAAAGGATGAAAGATGAAGAAAAGGAAAAATTAGTTGGCTGAGGATATATACCCACCTTGGGTATTCATCATGCCCATGTTAAACATTGCCTCAACTTGTCATGTATTATTGATTATTTTCCATGCGTTTTAATGCTTATTGTTCTTTTGTTGTCAAAGAATTGCTTCATAAGAGATGTTGAATGAATGAATGTATGAGAGGAAACAGAGAAGAAGGGCAGAATGTCAGATGGGTCTGCGTGCCCGATTCTAAC
>JACEFZ010023989.1:0-35000 GCA_014155875.1 Cepaea nemoralis
GGGAGTTAATGTAGTCGACTAAACATATCAGCGTGAATGAAGAGGTGGGGACAAGATTCTGGTGCTAGATAGTACACACATTGAGAAAATATGTTAATAGTAAAACTAGATAGTCCTTCCCTGGAACCATGGGACATAAGAAATGGAGGGTAATAAACAAATTTAAATTTAAAAAAAAAAAAAAAAATCATTAGAGACAGAAAAGAATAATATAGGGAGGACATGAAGAGAGCTGTACGTGATAGCAAAGGATTGGAGGGCTGGGCGTGTGTTGGTGCATCATCATCATCAAGTGCCATGCCAACTGGTGTAGGCGTTCATGACTCTCCACATATCTCGGTCTTTGGTTTTCTGGATCAACTCTGTCGTTGATATCCTCCATGCCACCGTCGCAATCAATCCAGCATAATTTCTCTTGGTCTGCCTCTGCCTCTCTTCCTCTCGATCTTTCTAGTTGTCACGATGTTCTCTAATGCCTCTCTTCTCATCACATGATAAAAAAAAAAGCTATTTCCCTCTTTCTTATTGTTGTATATAATGTTCTAGTTTCATTAGCCTCTTTCAGGCATTCGTTGTTAGTTACTTTGGCAGTCCAAGGAATTCGCAACATTCGTCTCAGGAACCACATCTCTGCTGCTTCCAATCTCTTCCTATAGTCTGTTTACTTTTGTCAGCCCCAATATATAATTCCATATCTCAGTAACCAACTGAGGGAAAATGATGAGATTTAGCATATAACCTTATCCTCATGTCCAACCAACAAAAACTTTTTTGTTCTGGAGATTGTACAGCAGATTTCAAAGTTTGTTTATATGTGGTATATAATTTACGGGTAAGAGATGAAGTGCACATTATTAAATGTTTTACTCCTTCACACGGAAACATTAGCGTTGAATAGTTAATTTTCTCGTGGGACATGGGATTGGCCTTCTGACAAGAGCCTCGCGTAGTGGAACGGGACATTACTGTAAAACAAGTTTGTTAGCCAGAAACCACTGGTTTTTCACTAAAACATCAAAGAAATGTCGCCGCTTTTCATGATTTAAGTTGCTTTTGGACCTATCAAAGACATATTCCTTGGAAGGGGGTGCCATGAGTCGGGTGGACATAATAGCAGGTTATCAGTAACATAGAGAAATTAGACAATTAGAGGGATGATTAAGTACAGGGAGCCAGAGGGAACGGATACACCGGTAGACGGCTGAAGATAGTTACCAATGAAAGACGAAGGGGGAGGCCACGTGATCAGAAGGGGCGAGAAAGGCCCACGAACAAAGAGGGTCAGTCGGAGTTCGGACGCCATCGCAGACAGATCGAAAACCAGAGAATTGAGTCTGTCGGGAAACACAGCCATGTACATTTCATAGAACGTACCAAACCATTGTTCTAATATGAAGATGTGGACATAAATTCGACTATGTCAAGAAACCAGCGCATGACAACAGGGAGAAAGAACGACATAGTTACTGAGACCAGTTGCACAGAAGGCTTGATGTGTAGTACACCCGCCATGCCGTTGAAAACATGATTTCACGGAGGGAGGCTAGCGGTGTAGCTGAGCGGGTCGGTAGTGACCCCGTCCTGCGAGTTGTAAGTAGGTGAGTTACGCAAGTATATAACTGTATGAACTGCTTGTGAAGAAATAAAGCTATGTATGCGGCATGTTTTCACACATGGAAAGCCGTAGTGGTTCAGTGTATTCTGGTACGTGTTCCAAGCTTAGTTTGTCAGTGTAACGACAGCATACCTCGATCAGCACATTGGCAGGGGGTAAATATAAGACGGCAGGAAAAATTTCATAACGATGCAACAAACAGTTTTCAAAATAATCGATCATGAATGAAGGCATTCATTTCTGGACAGACTATAATTAGTTCATTTACATTCCAAGATTCACAGCAATATAGCACCTCAGCACTCTCCTTCTTACATTCAATGATATTGACTTATTGCATAAAATATTCTTCATTTTCTGAAATGCAGCCTTTGCTTGCCCTATTCTGCTCTTAATCTCTGTTTTGCACATTCCATCTGATGTTATAAATGTCCCTAGATATTTAAAACTATCCACTTGGTGAATCATTTTCCCTTCTATCTCTTTTTCACATTTGGATGTCACCTGTTTCTTTGATATCACAGTTGTTACTGTTTTCTTGATATTCAAGAAGAGTACTTTCTTTGCACTCTCTGTTATTATAATGTCCAACAACTGTAGATCTTTTGCATTATGCACCATCAATACTGTGTCATCTGCACAGCGTATATTAATTATATTATAACCTCCGAATATTATTCCTGACTTTTCTTTGATCTCTCTAATTATTACTTCGCTATAGAGGGAGAAGAGATCCGAAGACAAAACACATCCCTGTCTTACTCCCAGCTTTATGTGTTCATAATTTCCTTCTTTATTTCCCATTTTATTGCTGCTATTTGGTTCCAGTAAATATTTATTATTATTATTCTGAGATCTTTCCCATCAATGTTAATATCTTCCAACATTGTAATCATTTCATCATGTTTTACTTTATCAAATGCCTTAGTATAATCTATGAAGCACAAATATATGTATTTCTTTGTCTTTATTTATCTATCTAATAGTGTCCATAATGTATATATAGCATTGTGTGTACTCTTCCCTTCCACAAATCAATACTGTTGTGTGTTGGTTAGGGACTGTCAAATTAGAAAATAAAATGTAGAAAAGGAAGTGAATTTTCGCAGTTTATTTTTTCTAGAATGACTTACAATTGACGAAAATGTATTTCTTGTGGATGTTGTTTCTGATTTGTGGCATCCAGATAGCACTCCTGGAGTAATTATCATAATTATGGTCTTCATCGTCATGAACTCCAACCACCATTTTCATAAAGTGTCTTGCCAAGCGAGTGTGCGAACATATCTCTTTAAAACGAGTTAACTCGTTTAAAATAGTGGGTTCATTCTACACACCTGTCAGCTGGACTTAAATGTTGACTTCCCGTCTTGACATGGGGATGTAAATTATAATTACTTCAGAAGTCAGAGTGGTTTTTCCTGATGGCAAGGGGACACTTGTAACAGGGAAAGCTAACACACGCAAAATCAGTCCAGTGCACTAAGTAGTAGCAACTATTACTACTTTTTATAGTAGCAGACATTTGGAATAAATAAGCATTTGGAATATCATGATACTGTCAGAAATGGGAAAGTCAGATGTCAATAGACATTTAAAACGTTCGGACATTGGTAGAAATACGAAAGTTAGATGTCAACAGACACGTCTAATGTTAGGACTTGAGAAAAAATGATGTCTAGATGTCAATACACACTTGGAATTATTAGGACATTGACAGAAAGAGAAAGTTATGGTCAATACACACTCGGAAATTATAGGACATGAGTTCAAAAAGTTTGAATGGTTTAAATAATTTCAATGTGATAGCGCCATCACTGATGACAACCTGTAGTTTAGTCTATCAAAAAGCCGTATTTGTCACTGAGCACCACCGGTAGAAATAAATTCGGCGAACGATAGTATCGGAAACGTCATTTGTTATAAGCAGTCCTTTGTGCTGATGAGAGATTCGGGCAGCAATGGCCTTCAGTCAGTGCTGTTCTGTGTCTGTTATGTGTGGAACAATTCACCTGAGTATAGATCTGTGTCAACTAATGTTGTGACAAACTGAGTACGGACTCTGACTAGTTTAGTGTCAGGCAGGCCTGGGTCTATGTGAGGAAAGAGAGGGGGGGAGGGAGGACAGGGGATTATCTAAAACGCACAACCTCCCTTATAATAAAACACAGACAGTTCCCAACACACTCCTCACATAGCAAGCAAAACAACCGCTATGGGGGGTTTTCCGTCGTCCTGCTACTAAGTGCGTGCTGGCGCGACACTGTGACTGTGAATTTTGCGTGAATGCTTTTGCATCTGTCCCGGTTGTTTTTCGTGTGACTGCATGTTCGGAACGATGACGGCTGGCTGTTGCTGGTTGACTGGTTTACCTTTTCGGGGTTCACGAGTGCATTTTTTCAGGAGACTTCGTGGAGTCGTCCGCTGTAGCTACTGAGTTTCGTGCTTTGTGCTGCGCTTTCGGTGGGTCGCCCTGACAGAAAGAGAACCGGAGCCATATGGATAAAATCCCGGTCCAATGAAAGTCTTTCTGGTGACATCCCGTTTTCACGACGATGAACTGTATTTTTCGTGATAACTTTTGTGATGGCATTCTGGCGCGGCATTAGGAACAGTGTAACCTGTGCGGGCTGTTGGCTTGCAGACACTCCTGTCTATTCCATTGTTTCACAGGGGCAGTGAGGACTTTGTGATATCACTGACACAGGAACTGAGCAATATGGACGACCCGTGAGTTGGACCGCGCTAAACTACTAACTATAGTGTACAGTGACAGACTACAGTGTAAGTGACGGAATAATCGTGTAGAAGCAGTGTCCCACACTTTTTTCACGTCGGGCCGGATAACGGACAAAGGACGTGCGCGGGCCGGATACTCATTCTGTACAATACTTTGCGCCGGTCTCTCCGTAGCGAAGGTCTTACGGACGCGGGTTCGTATCTTGTATACCCGCGTTCGAAACATAGCTGTGCACGATTTGACAGCAGACCGCGTTGCATTGGTTTTTTTACGCAATGGTATGGGTGCCGGTCGTTAAAAAAGCAAAGGCAAACTACTGAAAGTAAACTTCCCAAGATATCAACAACAGCAACAAATGCTGGTGTTGACTGCAAACGTCCTGTAAAGGATATGCAACTATCTTTAACAATACTTGCAAGCCAGAACGAAAGCTCTGGTAAAAAGAACGCTCTGGTAAAAAAAAAAAAAAAAAAACTAAAGTTTATCATTAGTGAGTTGGCATGCTGCAGCACACCACAAAAAGTCCAACCAAATATTTATTTAACTTACAAAGTTATCAAAGAAGGCGACGTTAGCAAAAGATATTTTCATCAACCTAGTGTGCCATATCCGAAGCCACAAACTAAGCAGGCAAAAAAAAAAAAAAAAAGAAAAAAGTTTTAGTGAGATTTGTGAAGCTGATATTTGGCTTTCAAAATCATCAGTTTTGTTTGGAATTTCTGCACCCAAATCAAGAGAATTGCTTTCAATTTTCTCAATCAATCTCGTTCGATGTGTTGACTTCACCAGTACTTCATTTTTTGAATGTTTGCTCACAGACTAATTGTTCCAAACAATGGTGCTATACAGGGGCAAATTTCCTCACTTTTTTTCGGAAACGCACATCAACTCAGCAGTGGCAAAATTCAACACGTGTTCCTTCTTAGTGCTTCTTTTCAACAAGTCATTTGCTTGCAAATCCTGGAATTTTCCAACTGTATTTTTTCAACTGGCGCATAATCAAGTTTACAATCTAACAGATTCTGGAAGAGAATAGATGTTACTCCTCGTTCTGTCAGACTTTTTTTTGGAAAAAAATCTGCTTTGTAGTGCATAACTCGTTGAACTGTGAAAATGAGAAAAGTTTCTCCTTCCCTTTGTGCTTCAAACATGACGAGCTTTCTCCAAAATCCTTTGATTATTCTGTTAGAGATCCTAGACGAGGTTATTCTTTCCCTGAATTTTCAAATTCAGTTCATTTATGTGTTATGTGAGTCGGCCAAAAATGACAACTTTGACATCCAGGAAGGATTCGAGAGCTGTGGATCAGCTCTATCTGTTTTTCCAGTAATGAAAAATCTATTTCGTTTTCGGAGCTTGTAAAAACGAAACAGGAACTTTACCGCAGCTGAGCCACCTGACTGGTGTGTGATAAGCAAGTCAGAGAATTCATAATCATTTATCAAGAAAAGCCGGGAACTGACGGTGAGTGAGTGCCTGTCCCCGAATGAAGTTCGCAGCCGAAAGACTGTTTTTTCGGTACACAAGTATATCTCCTAAGTCCCTTTTCCCCACAATGCTTGGCTGAGGTATGATGCAGTGTATGAACAGAGCGCCCGGAATTTGCAAATCTTCTACGGAGATCCTGATCTGCCCAACTACCTTTACTCACTTCAGGCCATGTTATTTTATTTCATCCATCAACTGTAACACCTCGAATCTGATCCACTGAAGGTTATAGTCATGCACAACCTTTGCAACTTCCACGAAACTGTCTTTTTTCCAATTGTTGTTCCGATGCATGCTGCAAACGGCGCCCAACTCTCCGTTATCTGAAAGCCCAAATTGCACACCACCATGAACACGAGATGTTGTGAACGTACTCGAGGAAATCAATAGATCATTCAGCGCCCAGAGAAATGACCACAAAATTCCTAATTTTCTCGCGTATCGGTAATCACTGCCGTTCCTACCTGGCCTAGTCGTTAGCGCTTTCTCCGTAAATCCCTATATCCACGTGCGGAACATATCTTGCGCGAGAATCGGTAGCGTTTCTCTCCCTGTTGGTAAACTTACGGGATATGTAGGCCGGCGCTCATAAATCAAGGAGAAACACTGAGACTAATCTTGCCAGAAATTAACAGTCTCTTGACAATGCTGATATTGACAGCGAATTTCCTGTAAAGGTTATACGGAAAAAAAATGTGTAGCACTATGTTCGTTCAAGGTGCTTCGTACAACTGAACTTGCTGAAGGCTGAATAGTTCCAATAAATCAGCTTTCTCAATTAACACAAGTCATTTGACTGCTTCTATCATACACTCATTGATTGAAATTGGCCAAAGTTTTCCCTCGTTCTGCATCGCATGCACTATTTTTGTAACTTGTACGAGTGACAGATTCATTTTCAGCGATAAAATTTCCTCGTGAAGAGATCTTGTTGTGTTTTCTAAAACCACGTTTCATGACTCATATTTTCTCAAAGCGTGGCTTTCTAGAAAACTGTAAATATGTTGGTAGATGTTTTGTTTCGCAGTGACGTTGAAGATTGTATTGTTTCAGGAGTTTATAACAAGAAAGAATCCCTGACACAGCGTCTTCATAAAGATAGAATAGATGTGGCATGCATTCAAGAGACACACCTCAACGCCAAGCACAAATTTTCAGTCAGGGGATATCAGGCCACACGTTTCGACCGCGAAGGACATAAAGGAGGAGTTCTAATACTTACACGAAATACAATACCTTGCAGCGAAGTATCTGTGATCTCTGACAACCAAACAGAAATTATAGGTGTTGATATAATGATAAAGGACGTGCAAATAAGAATTTACAATCTTTATAGCCCAGCAGATAAAGATCTTACACTCTCAAACATGAAAATAACTGACACAAATTGCATTATTGTCGGAGACTTTAATAGCCGTTCAGAAAGATGGGGATACCCAGATACTGACAGAAAGAGGAGATGAAGTGGAGGACTGGGAAATAGACTCAAATCTCCATCTACTCAACAAAGCGGATGACACACCGAGCTTCTACTCCAGAAGATGGATTACCACTTCTACTCCAGACTTAGCTTTCTGCACAGGAGACATCCTCCACAAAATCGATCGCCATGTGCTGGACCAATTAGCAGGTAGTGACCACAGACCAATCAAGCTTGTAATGAATATGGAGTATGTTCCACAGGAGCAAAAGCCCTTGCCCCGCTGGAATTACAAACGAGCAGATTGGGACAGATTTGCCACACTAACAGACAAATATTGTGAAAACATAAATACACGATATGGCAACATGAAGCAAATGGTGGAAAGTCTAAACAGAGCAATAATACAGGCAGCCACTGAGTCCATTCCAAGAGGAGCGAGGATAAATTACAAACCATACTGGACTGAAGAACTACAAAGTTTGGAGGACAAAGTTGAAGATGCCAGGAAGACAGCAGAGAGAGAACAAACAATTGAAGCGAATACCTCTCTCAAAGCCATCTCAGCAAAATATAAAAGAACAGTAAATCAAACAACAAGAGATCGTTGGAGGGAAAAAAACAGAAAACCTGAATTTTGACAGGGATGGAAACAAACTATGGAAACTAGTGAAAGCCATGAACAATGAAGGACCTAGAAACAAACAAATAACAATTAAACAAGGAAATGCCTTGCTTACAGGAAAAAAGGCTGCAAATGCACTAATGGAACACTATGCCAATGCAAACCACATTGATATTACAACTGAACAGAAGAAAGCAATCAAAGACAAACAGATACATCATAGAATACAGAGACAGCAGCAGAATATATGATGGCAAATCTAACAATGGAAGAAATGGAACAGGCAATGAATACCCTAAAAAAGAAGAAATCACCAGGAAAGGATGGAATCACAAATGAAATGCTAATAGGACTAGGCACCAAGGCAAAGAAGAAACTACTAGCAGTCCTAAATAACAGCTGGAAGAGAGGAATAGTCCCACAGGCATGGAAGGAAGCTATACTAATACCAGTCCCAAAGAAAGGAAAAGACCTGGAAGAACCAAATGGCTATCGACCTATCAGTCTACTTAGCTGTGTAGGAAAATTAATGGAACGCATTATCAATGGCAGGCTAACATGGCATCTGGAAGAAAACAAACTCTTAACACCACACCAAGCAGGATTCAGAAAGTACAGATCCACTGAAGATCAAATAACCTATATAGCTCAGGAAATAGAGGATGCCTTCCAAGAGAAAAAGCACACACTAGCAGTCTGGATAGATTTAGAAAAAGCATTTGATAAAGTATGGAAGGAAGGACTGAAAGTAAAACTGCAAAACATGCATGTTTGTGGAAAAATGTATAAATGGATCAGCCACTACCTTGAGAACAGAACTGCCAGGACAAAAGTACAAGGACAAACAAGCAAAATGATGCTGCTGGAGCAAGGTGTCCCCCAAGGAGGAGTTCTTTCACCAACATTATTCCTAGCATATATAAATGACATCACAGAAAATTTTCCAGCCAGAGTACACACATCCTCCTTTGCAGATGACCTAGCCATATGGACATCTGAAGAATATATTAGCACAGCTAACAGCAGAATACAGCAAGCCTTATTAGCGCTAGAGGACTGGTCAAAATCATGGCTAGTGAAGATAAGTGAGGAGAAAACAACATGCACAGTGTTCTCCCTCTCAAATAAACCTCAGCAACCTAAGCTGGTATTGAATGGAAAAATATTGCGCCATGAAGAAAATCCAAACTATCTAGGAGTCACCTTTGATCGTCGCCTGACATGGAAGACACAGGTTGAGAAAAATCGAACAAGAGCAAGGCAGAGAATGGCAATCATGAAAAAGCTTGCTGGTACAACGTGGGGAGCAGATGAGAAAGTTCTCAAGAAGTTATATACTGGACGGGTGAGGCCAGTACTGGAATATGGCATTGCAGCTTGGGCAACAGCAGCTAAGTCAAACTTTAACAAAATAAGTAGAGTCCAAAACCAAGGAATGCGAATCATAACTGGAAGCCTGAAGACAACGCCTATTAATGAACTAGAAAAGATCACTTGTTTACAACCAATGCAGGATAGAAGAGATAGCAGAGCCCAGCAACAAGCAGAAAAATTTAGAAGATTGACAGACCACCCTATGTACAACAGATTTAATGGTTTTGGAAAGGGAAGACTGAAGCGTAGCAACTTTGTAGAAACTGCAAAACGAAGGATTAGGGCAGATCCTATTCTTAACATATCAACAGTCAAGCCCATACACAATGCACACAAGTTCCCAGCTTGGCGACAGCAGCAACTGCCTGAGATGATAGAAAACATTCCTGGTATTGAGAAAAAGAACACTCAGCATGAAACCGAAAGAAGAGAAATAACCTAAACTACATAAAAGAACATTACCCAAGCAGGAATTGGACCCATGCATATACAGATGGATCAGCCAAAAATTCAATAGAGAATGGAGGAGGAGGAGTTCTCCTAAATTTAAAAAATGGAGTGAAAAAAACACATTCAATGGCAACTGGAAAATTTTCAAGTAACTTCAAAGCGGAGGTAGAGGCTCTGAAAACTGCAGCAGAAATGCTCCTGATGGAGGAAAATAAAGAGAAGCAAATAGCTATCTTCACAGATGCAAAGTCAGCTGTCTCAATACTGAAGAGCAATAACAGCACAGAACTAACTGACCTAAGAGCAGCACTCCATGGTCTATGCCAGAAATCCAAAAAAGTTGTAATACAGTGGATCCCATCACATTGCAGTATACCTGGAAACGAAGAGGCTGACAGACTGGCAAAAGAGGGCGGACGACTACCACAGCCTGACATAGACATAACCTATAATGAGGCAAAGAGGCTGATAAAAAGCACTTATAGAACCAAATGGGAATCAGAGCATCCAGGCCATCAGAAGGATGATGCATATTACAAACTCGACCGAAGAGAACAAGTAGCAATCTTCAGACTCCGCACAGGACATAACAGGCTGAAATACCACTTGTTCAATAAACTAAAGATAGGAGATACCGATGAATGTAATTGTAGAACTGGAAAAATGACAGCAAAACATTTGCTGCAGGATTGCCCAACGTATGCAGAACAGAGAAAGATATTTTGGCCCACACCTGCTTCATTTGAGGACAAGCTCTATGGAGATATCAACAAGCTCAAGTTGACCGCAGCTTACTTTAACTATATACAGGTTGACATTTAAAGGTGCATGAAGACCCAGAGGCATGAAATGGAATATTGCTTGGATAGCAAATCCATTATGTGGAAAGTCCAAATCGAAAGCTCGCTGTGTGGGCTTCATAAAAGGTGGAAAAGTGTCCTAGTGGCACGAAATGGAATATTGCTTGGATAGCAAATCCATTACGTGGAAAGTCCGAATCAAAAGCCCATTGTGTGGGCTTCATAAAAGGTGGAAAAGTGTCCTAGTGGCATGAAATGGAATATTGCTTGGATAGCAAATCCATTATGTGGAAAGTCCAAATCGAAAGCTCGCTGTGTGGGCTTCATAAAAGGTGGAAAAGTGTCCTAGTGGCACGAAATGGAATATTGCTTGGATAGCAAATCCATTACGTGGAAAGTCCGAATCAAAAGCCCATTGTGTGGGCTTCATAAAAGGTGGAAAAGTGTCCTAGTGGCATGAAATGGAATATTGCTTGGATAGCAAATCCATTACGTGGAAAGTCCGAATCAAAAGCCCACTCTGTGGGCTTCATAAAAGGTGGAAAAGTGTCCTAGTGGCACGAAATGGAATATTGCTTGGATAGCAAATCCATTACATGGAAAGTCCGAATTGAAAGCTCACTGTGTGGATGTCATCTGCAGACTGCATACTTCTGGTTTCCGGAAGAACAGCCTATGGTAAACGGAAGGCCCAATATATGGAAGTGAGGCTAAGCAGCCATGTGCAGGACGTGACGATTCCTTGGGTGAGCCCAGTACCAGAGCGCTATGTATCGGCTCTGCAAGTATGGAAGCCTCCTTGGATGGCGGGGAATGCCCATGGTCTGCCCCTGCCTTCCCTTGAGTGCTGACCAGGATCTTTGGCTGTTCTATATGGACCAGCTGGGATGGGGGATAACACCACAACAGTGAGAGTCAAACGTCCTAAGAAACCCCCGGGAAGGTTAACCCGGTCAACAAATGCCCGCAGAAGTCGGATGTGTCGGCCTAATGGCGCAAGAACGCAGCTCTGCTGTAAACAGGCACAACGCAATCACATCCGAAAAAAAACTCCGGATGAACGAAGAAGAAGAAGAAGAAGAAGTATTGTTTCAAAACGGCAACACTTTTGCTGCATATTACGCAACAGGTTTTCTGGTCCTTTGTTTTCACAAAGAAGTACTTTACTCCCCATTCGTAATTGAAAACGCGACACTCGGCATCCACTTTTCTTTTCTTAGTAGCCTTAATGAAGGGAAGTACACGGGATCTGAAAATGAAAAAAAAAAAGACCCCCAAAAAACCAACATTGAATTAGAAACATAATTATAATTATATTGAAACACAGGGAAAGCAGAGGACTAGGGGTCACTGGTGAAGCAACGGCTCACCAAAAGTACATATAAAGTTTATAAGTACCTTTGGTAATAGAATATATCTCATAATAAGGTTTGCAAAATATATAAATAGGGCCGGCATTAATAAGCAACCTAGAGCAGAGTTTTTCAACCGAGGTTCCGTGAGTGGCAGCCAGGGGTTCCGCCAAAACATACCAAAATCGCATAAATGCAGCATTTCTGCCCATCTGGTTTACTATATAAAGTAGGACAGATACTTGGATCATCGCACAGAGTTCCTTGAGCAATGAAAACATTTGCGTAAGGATCTGCTCCAGCAGAAAGATTGAAAAACACTGACCTAGAGACCAGTTCAATTAACACCTTGATTGGGGAATTATTCTAAGCTGGAGATATTTTCGCAATAACACGAGGATTCTATGAAATTTTTATGCTATGTTTGCTACTTTATTGCCTCTATTCACACTTGCAGTTCACTTACCTATCAATGTCAAACAAAGAAATCCATGTTACATACCTATGAAATGGATGAATGGTAAAAAGAAGTAAATATTTCTGCAGCATCGGACCTGTGTTGACAGCCGGATGCATCTGGGGGAGGGAAAGATGCGTGTGTGTGTTTGTGTGTTGCCATGGAAACCACGGAAACGTCAGAGCGTAGGCGGCGCTACCACGAGCCGGGGAAGGACTTGGGATGGAGCGAAATAAGCAAACATTACAATAACAACAAAATCTAGATACAATAATTTATAACTGAAAATAGTAAATTTAAGACACATAGCAGCCAGGTGTCCACACGTATGAAAATCTCCTATTATTCTAAAACAAAAAATATTTACATTTAAATTGTATCACAACCTCCAGTCTTCCATACGTTATATCAAGCAAGTTCGAGTACCGTCGGATGGCCGAATGAAATGACGTCGCGGGCCGGATCCGGCCCGCGGGCCGTAGTTTGGTGACCCCTGGTGTAGAGTGACAGACTACAGTGTACAGTGGAACACTACAGTGTACTATGACAGACTACAGTGTACTATGACAGTCTATAGTGTACAGTGACAGACTACAGTGTACAGTGGCAGACTATAGTATACAATGACAAACTACTTGTATTCAAAACAGTAAAAGCTGGGAAATTGCTTTATTCTATACATTTTAAGCAAGTAAAGTTAACAAAATGTTGGATTACCATCATATTCACAAACATCATGTCGAGTATGTGGCAAATACTACAGCGAATATGCTGACAGTGATATAACAGCAACCAAATCTAGATGTGGGGAAAAGATGAAAAACGAAACACGACCGAAATCAGACAATAAACAAGAAACAGATGTAGCAATGAAACACATTGCCGGAGACAAAGAGGCTTTCTTAAGTAAAGACACACACACACACACACACTTGAGTTCTAGAATTCGCTCCCAGAAAGGACCTGGTTAACACAAGCTGGGAAGGTCTACTGGATTGTCGACCCTGGCATATTTACCGTCGACTTTGAGAGAAGAGGTAAATTGCAATCTCAAATATGTCTCTGGATGTCGCCCAGCCTGCAATGGTCCGTGCTATCGACCGGCAGGGCCTGGAGGCTCCTGTGTCAGTGTTGGCGTATATTAAATTAACCCCTAAAATAATAACGTATACCAGTCGGGTCTTACGAGAGATAGATTTGATTAACTAGTGTATGACAGTAGACGGTACTATCTGTTTTCTGTTAGCTTCGAATGTTGAGCGGTGCTCATCAAACCCGACACCCCGCATTGTGCCAACGGCTTCGGGCGGAAGAACGCAATTGGGAGGGTATAACTTTTATCCTGTGGGGACAAACGCAATCTAACGACTAAATTTCATAGCAGGGAAGACAAGGCATTAAGCGTTGGTCGGCAACTGGTCTAGGATCGAAGCTCTGACAGGCGGACAGTTAGAGCATTGCTTTGCTGATGCGGCTGATTCTGCAACTTGTCTTGTTCCAGACGTATTGGTTTTACCTTTCCTCTAGAGTAAAGTAGGCAGGCCGAGAGAGGGATCATGCTGCTTGGGTAACACATGATCTCTTCGATTCAACCCATGCTATGTGCTATTCTTGAATCACAATGTAACAAACTATCGTCAGAGAAGACGACAAGGTGCCAGGAACAAAAAGATAATCGTGGGTCAAAAAGATATCACAATGGAAGCAGTGACGCTCAGTTTAGACTAACCATCCTTGTATACACATAGGTTAACAATCTTATTGTCAGTGCCAATTTTCTCTCAAAAGTTAGTTCCGATTGTTCTATAAATACGCGCCAAAGAATGGAAAAGGCTGTTTTCCTCTTTATTCACCTTTGTTCACAGTCGCAGAAACTAATTTGCAACTTATCTCGTCAATCGAATCATGCAGGTCATCGGGGACCTTACGTGGAATTGAAAGTGATGGTATTATGCTAGCACATGTAAGCCCTGCCAGGTCATTTCAGGTTATTCAATCGGAAGACTGGTAAACAGATTCCGAACAGCTCAGTAGTCCATCCCATACTTGTGGCATCCTCACAAACATATTTTCTTAACTTCTACACTCACGAATGTCTGTATCCTTCGAATTTGACAGCAATTCCTGTTGTCAGGACAAGTGAGGGCCCTACTCTGTTCATGTTCAGGGGTATTCACTTATTCCGATGGAATTCCTTCATCCCATGAACTGCGTAATACAGGTATTGTATGTATTATTACTATTTTGACAAGGCAGACCTAGTGTTCTGTTTGGTTTTAGTGGCACGGGTCTTTATATCACGCAACAGTCTCAAGAAAGAGATTGCAAGACTCTGGAAACCGCTTGCTTCGTTCAACTGGGGTCTTTTTCGCTGTACAGTTTCATTTAACCAAATATTTTGTTCCTTACTCCCATTCTCACCCCTCCCCCTCTCTGTCTCTGTCTGTCTGTCTGTCTGTCTGTCTGTCTGTCTGTCTGTCTGTCTGTCTGTCTGTCTCTCTCTCTTCTCTCTCCTCATCTCTCTCTCTCTCGTCTCTCTCTCTCTCTCTCTCTCTCTCTCTCTCTCCACCTTCCACCCGTCAGCCTAGTTTTTTTTTCTGTTTGTGTACCATTACCTTTCTTTGCGGAGTGCCCATTTGTTCATGTTTTCCTGTCGTAAGTTATCCTTTCTTACTTTAGTGTCGTCCCTGGAGTGAGGGGAATCAACACCCACATTTTTATCAACACAATATTATTGTCCCAGAGAAACCACCAGACTCCGTCCACAAACTCCGTCAGTCTGCAGACACCTCTTTCCTACTCTCACTCACCCCTAGATCATGCCCCCTCTCACTCTTCCCCAACACAACATACTCAACAACTCTAGCCTTAACAAATAAATACAAAATAATTTATTAAAGCAAAGAGTATGTGTGTGAGAAGTGTGTGTGTGTACTGTGTAGAATGTGTGTCGAATATTCTAGTGTGTATGTAGATTCAGAGCAGCAGATCAGGAGCCAAGTCATATGATCATCATAGCAAGGGTACACCACAGCATGATAGCTTAGTACGTGAACACCTCACCCATTGATGCGTCTCTTCTTCCAGACGTTGACTTTCTCCGGGATCCACTGGGTCGACTAGATGTATGATCCTCCAAAAATGGTTATTGTTTAACATTAATCATGGATCTGTCATTCACTATAAAGACTAAGGTCCCTATAACTCAGATAAGTACGGATCTCTGTACTGTGAAAACCAGGTTTCAATGTCACAGGTCTCACATTTGTTCTAATCCGTGTTC
Organism: Cepaea nemoralis; assembly: GCA_014155875.1. Classification (NCBI taxonomy): domain Eukaryota; kingdom Metazoa; phylum Mollusca; class Gastropoda; order Stylommatophora; family Helicidae; genus Cepaea; species Cepaea nemoralis. Next base: position 15,605 of record JACEFZ010023989.1, read on the forward strand.
ATAGATTGTCACACACAAACGGTTCTAAAGTACTTCTTCACTGTACTAAATTATTCCACGAGAACTCCATGTTCAAAGTTCTTTTCTATTCACCTAGTGTTCATTGGTATGTGGTGAAGAAAACGAGTATCACCCAACCTGGGTGAATCCCTATTGTAAATGAATCGTTTATAATGTTTTGCTCAACTGAGCCAGTTTCGTATGGACCCTCTGGATCCTGGGCCTAGCATAAAACAGTGCTGACCATACTTTCTTCTGGGTAGTTTATTCATCTTATAAAATAAAGTGAATGTTCATTTGATGTTCTTCTTAATGAGAGTTGACCTCCATCAAACCCAGTGTAGAGCTTCCTCATAGACGTAGGGGAACCTGTCAGAGAAAGAGACCACATCTGGTGAAGGCCGCCTGATACTAATCCCTACTAGCTGAATGTAGGCCTATTGCCTTGCTCAGAGATTTATCAGTGAACTAAACTCTGTCAACGATCAGAGTGACTCATCACCTCAAACTGAATCAGGTTAAGTCAAGGAAAGACCAATAGACAGAGTGCAGAACACCAGTAGGCACACCACTGGAAGATCCTACTATTGGACATTTCCCCCATCTCCCAACCCATTCTTAAATCTCTCCAAATATCACCCCACTACACTATTCTCACTAGTAGAGCTAATTCTCACTTCACTACTCTATTCTCAACTAGCAGAGCTAATCATCACTTCACTAGTTTTAACAAGGCTACTGCCTATATTAATTAGGCCTAAATACATTATATTTAATACCTTAAGCAACACCGCATCACTCCTGGATGGCATCTACCATTTGCCATAAAGACACATGTTACTTAATCTTTAATTAAATCAACACTGTAGATGCTCTCTCAATTCCAACAGCGGTACAGAAACACGTCAAACCAGGCCAACTGCCTTGTCTACACTACTGTAATCAAGTCATGTTTTTTGGTCAAAGAGCCTTGGGTTGTTTTGGTGACGTTCCTTTGATGTCAATACATCAGATGGTTTCAGGGGCAGATTATCCATTTCAGAATAAGTTCTCTCCCCTTTCTCAACCAATGCAAAAGTTGTCTCCCGCTGTTTTGACAACCAACACAAGGTAGCGAGTTCCTGCATTTTCCCAATGTTCACAATAACAAGCCTACAACTTTCTGTCGTGTGGGGAATTTCAAAGCCGACTCCACTGTTTGATCTCGCCGACTCTCCCGTTGTAAACAACTTGTAGTTGCGAATCAAACTGTCCTTGGTATTTTTATCATCTGATTGTAAAATTAAAGTGATTTCACGACACTTCCCTAAAGATATTGCCACTTTCTAACCTTTCCACCCCCCCCCCCCCCCCCCACACACATCACACACGCAACCAGAATTATTACTCATTCCTGTCAGCTATTTTAGAGGTCTCTCTTCTTATTTCAACTGCTAGGATACTGTCATTAATGCCTCCTAATTTGCCACTACGCCCCTTTCTGTCAGCTTGACTTGCGGAGAACGTGGCACAGCAGTTTGGTGTCCTGCACCCTTGTATTTAGACGTACCCGGAAGATTAACCTGGTCAACAAATACCACATAAGTCGAATGTGTCGGCCTAAGGGCACAAATAAACTTGGCACAAGGCAATTACATCTGAAAAATAAAACACTCCGGGTGAACGCAGAAGAAGGAGCAGTATTTAGACGTCACCGGGATCTCAGATAACTTACTATATGTGAGAGATTAAATTAAAAAAAAAAGTAGTTTTGTGTTCTTACGAAAGCTTTCTAACCACAGCGTTAAGTTGTCACTTGAATTGCTTTTTTTTTTTTTTTTTTTGGAGAGTGTGTATGTTGAGGCATTACACTTTCCGTTTTTGATGAGGAGCGGCTGGCCGAGTGGGCTACAACGCCGGACTCTCCTTCGGGAACCCGGGTTCGATCCCTCGTAAGGTGTGGGATATTTTTCTGTCGGGGGGCAAAAAAGAAAATCCTAACCTGTACAGTTCGCGACGTCTGCACTAGCCACGCGGCCTTAATTCCTTAGGCTCAAAGACCACTCTGCCATACACCGCAAGGTACTTGTCAGGGTCTTAAACCTTATTATATTGGCAGTAAATGACAATATTTTTTGGGAAAGTTTTTGATGATTTACCCATTCCTAAAGTTTTAGTGATTTGTGTTCGTATCTTGTCTCCATTTGTATGTGTTCTTTAATGTATGTACACGAAGTGGCAGGAATTCAGAAAAAAAGAAGCGACAGCGGTTCTCTAGAATGATTCAAGGAGACATGTGAAAAATCATATCTGAGCAATTTCGGCTGGAAATATAACCATCTTGTCTCACTGCATTAACACTCTCTCATAAATTTCCTCAGTGAGTCTCATTTCTTTCAAGCTGTCCTCTGCTTTCAGCTGGCAGCTGCCATACGTCAGTGCTCTGTAGTGACTCCCCGGGGAAATAAATCGTCTTTAGAACCCAAAGCCGCATTTAGTAACGACTGAAAAGTAATCACCGAGTTAACTATGTGATTTTATCTGTTAGTCAGCTCAAAAAACTGTTGTTCTTTTTCTGTCGGGGAAAATGGAGAACATTGGCATGGTGTGCTTGGGGTGTTGTCTTTTATTGTTTAATAGGAGAGTCGAAACGTTAAGCAACGAGCATTTTTTTTTGGGAGACATATATTCAGACGAAGTTGTTTTTGAGAACAGATGAACTCTCAATTAGAGCATAATATATAATAGAACCGAATTTCTATTCTTTAAAAAAATGTGCATATCCCTTACAGGACGTGGCAGTCAACCCATCATCTTTCAGCTGCTGTTGATGTGCTAGGCTAAGATTACGCTCAGTAGTTTTGCCTTGCTTTTCCCTGACCGACCGGCTCAATAGCCCGTAAAGTTACCCAGCCCGCGTGAATCGCTGCCGATTCTCAGCGCACTGCTTTACTCTGAGAATATAATACGGGATTACGGAGAAAAGAGGTTAACCCCTAGGCCAGGGAGAATTCTGTATAGATATAATTAATAGGCAGACGAAGAGGAGAATATTGGGGGTAGAGGAGAAAGAGGAGGAGGGCGGAGAAGAAGAAGAAGAGAAGACGAAGAAGAAGAAGAAGAAGAAGAAGAAGAAGAAGAAGAAGGAAAGAAAAGAAGAAGAAGAAGAAGAAGAAGAGAAGAAAGAAGAAGAAGGGTGAGGAGGGGGAGGAAGAGGAGGAGAAGAAGCGGAAGAAGAGGAAGAAGAAGAAGAAGAGAAATACGAAGAAGAAGCCGAAGAGAAAAGAAGAAGAAGAAGAAGAAAGAAAGAAGAAACGAAGAGAAGAAGAAGAAGAAGAAGAAGAAGAGAAAGAAGAAGAAGAAGAAGAAAAAGCAATAAAACAACATATATCCTAAGAACCGCACTTCTTTTGTACATTTTACTAAATTTCGATATATGAAGACCATAACGGACACTCTCCAGCTGTTTATGCTTTACCTCGACACAGCAAAGTACAAGAGGAACAAGGTTAGATGAGACCAAATATGATATATTGGCACTGATAAGAAACATCTGATGGATATATGGGTAGAGAACTATTAGAAGCTTTACTCAGGCGAGACCAAACTGGCGGACTATGCCTTCAATGCTATAGAAACTCTGCCAACTCTTGACCATCTGGACACACTTTCTACTGCTTCTGGCATGGCTCCAGGTAAGGATGGGATTCCAAATGAAGTTATCAGGAGTGGGCGGAGCCCTCCTCACCCCCAAGATCCACCAGCTATAAGAGCTATTCTGGCGAGAGGACAAGTCCAACAGATTTCAAGATTCAAACATAATAACACTTTACAAGAACAAGGGGGATCTGAGTGACTGTAACAACTATAGGGGTATCTTACTTCTATGTATCGTTGAGAAAATATTTGCCAGAATTGTTCTGCGCACATTTCAAGTTCTTGGAGATCAAGTCTACCCTGAATCACAGTGTGGCTTTCGACAGAATCGGTCTACCATTGAAATGATATTCTCATTATAACAACTGAAAGAAAAATGCCGTGAACAGAATCAACCATCGATCTCACACAAGCATTTGATATGGTCAGTCTACGCATACAGGATTGAAACAATGAAAGTAGCAAGTCGTCAGGCTAACAAACTTTCTTCGTCTTTTAGTTCATGTCGTGTGGCATTGGGGATCATATACGCCCACAGCTATTGTGTACATACATGACGTGTAAGGTATCTGTAACGTTTGCATTTGCTTTCCTTCATGGAAGTGACTATACTGGTCGGTGACCGTAGCCGTTGTCTCTATAAATAGGTCCTCTGCCTACCGCTGTGAAACTTGAGACCATGACCAACAATTATCTTCGGCTACTCCACAGTTCACTAAGAGTTGACATAATTTAGGTAGCTTTATCATAATCGACGAAAAATTTGACAGTGCGATAGAAGCAAGAAGCCAAACTGAAAACACAGTGACTTTTCGACTGTCACCTTTACTCAAACATCCTACGACTCAAACATCTAAACTGTCTCCAGTCTTATTAATAAATGACAAATAGTAGTTATATCCAGACACTGTATTATAAATTTTAACTGTGGCCCCTATCTTAGAAAGCTCACCACATGTGAGAAATTTGCTTGGGAAAGACTCCTGCGGTTTCCAAATGAGACAGATTGCAAAATAAAATCCCCCCAGCTGTAACAGTTGAAGTGGTCTGGGCATCTTATGAGAATCAAACCCGAAAACTACCGGCAAGGGCATACACTCAAAACATTCTGAAGAGTCAGGGATAGACCGAGAAAGAGGGTAGACAAGCTCAGTGGAATACTAAACAAACACGGATACATAGCCATCATGGCACACATCTGGCCATGGTTGACAAGCTTATGCTACCCCAAGCTTACGCTTAACGGCAGGTAGTAGGCCTCTTTCAGTTCTGTAAGATCATAGAGTTGTGCCGCTGGAGGCACCTGGCAGCACCGCTGTAACTGTCTAGAGTCCAATGCGAAGTGACAAGCTCTGTTCAGATTCCACATCTGTAAGACGAAACTGGTCCCGCAGTAAGTGACTGCATTTTATGCCTGTGCCTCCTAACCTGTTTTTTTGTTTGTGTTTTTTGATCAGATTGAGCTCAAAGAGCACAAGTCCGTTTCGTAGTCTCTGCTCCAGGAACAACTCTCTGTTGCAACTTTTTCCTAAGTGTCTGGATCTATGCCAAGGGTTTTCATATCTTCCAATCCAATCCAATTTTTGGTACGAGTACCCCCTTTCAGCCTTCGAGTTATCGTCTTGGCTATGTAGAACCTTTCTTCTGTCTCAGTTTTTATAGCCGTCATTCGAGCGACATCCTGCTCAATCTTCTGCTGAACTTCCTTCGTTCCGTCCAGGATACGCTGAGCGGCTGCTATCTGAGTCTCTTGCGTCTTTTCTGTTTCTTCCCCCATGCTGTTGAGCTTTGATCGCACGTCCTCCAGTTGGCCTTCAAGTTGAGCTTTGTCGCTTTTTGTGAGTCGATTGGTGAACTCGTACTGCCTCCTAGCCTTTTTATAGGGCAGGCTAGTTTTGATGGCGATCTTCATAGCTTCCTTGCTGTCTTGGTGGCCGGGGTACCTGGCGCCGTGGTTGCCGAGGTAGTTGGTGCATTTTCTGTTAGTGTGAGGCCTTCTGAAGTCCTTGTCGATCTTTGCATGCGGATTTCATATCTTGTTTACACATATCCTTATATCGCATTTGGGGTCTTCTTGTTGGCCTCTTCCCTGTGGCTAGTTCTCCGCAAAAGGAGATCTTTGGGAATACATTCATCCTCCATTCGAGATACGTGGCCCAGCCACCGGAGGCATCTCTGCTTGAGAAGGGAGTGCACTGTATTAGTCTATTATTCTCCCAAACTCTCTAAGCGTGGAAAGTTTTGCTTAACGGCAAATGTGGATGATACACAAGATACAATATTCTGTATTAATGACTATATATTACACAATATAGTTTTAATTAGTAGTATATCGTTTACAGGACGTAGCAGTCAACTCCAGCATTTGTTGGCTGTTGTGATCTCTTGGCAAGTTTACGTTCAGTAGTTTACCATTGCTTTCTGAACAAACGGCACTTATTCTATTTTCATATAAAACCAACACATGGCAGTCTGCTACCAAATCTCCCGCAGCTGTGTTTCGAAACCGAAACTGTGTCCGTAACTCCTTCGCCACGGAGCAGCACCATCTAATTAACACATTGCAAATATTGCATGTCTTTGCAGGACGTTGCGATCAAGCCCAGGTTGACGTTCATAGGTCATGCCATTGCGTTCTGAACGAGACGTCAACTTTAAGTCCAACTTAATGTCGGTGTAATGGACGAACCCCTAATTTGCAATCAACGCATCTGGAAAATTAAGAACGAACGCTCTTATGGTTTCGGTTACGTCGACTTCTAATTAATACATTGCACCATACAATTAAACACTTTCCGCTATGTTTAGTGTAAATGACACGAATAACCCACAGTCAACAGCTGGGGCCATCTGACCCAACAATATCGAATATACCGTGGTGAAGTGAATAATCAAATGTACAGCTTGGCACCAGATGGAGCAGATGAGATACAATTTCCACTGTCATAAATGGAGGAGATTGGGAAACCCGGAGACCATCAAGTAATATAAATGCATACATATGTGGGTAACGATTAACATTCCTAGAATGTCTAGGGGGCTGCGTGGTCTCGAGGTATGGTATCCGCCTCGAGTGCTGGAGGTCCCGGGTTCAAGCCCCGGTGATGACCGGGATTGTTTCTCTTGGACTTCTAGTAATAACATTTTCCCTGGTCTCTGGGTAGTGAGATCGGACGCCCGTGTGTATTGTTGCGCACGTAAAAAAATTCCTTGGCAGTTGGAAATCGAAAAAGAGTAGCCGCTGCCCGGGCAAAATTTCGAGTTAAAAATCTACCCAAAGTATTTTAGGATCCTCGCCGGTGCTACGGAGTTCGTGCACTGAGCTGAGTTTCTCCAGACTCAGGTCTGAGTTAGGAGGAGACTGGAGCACTTATGGGTTGCACCCGTGTGCCGTGATGTTGGTCCATCGACTAAACTAAAACTAAACTAAACTAAACTAACATTCCTAGACGGAAATGGGAAGAAGACGATATTAGTTGGTCGAGTGTTGAAGTACACATGCTCTTTAGGCGATGACACTAAATCATGCAAATGGAATAGCTGTCATTCTACCGGTTTCCAAAACATGCCACTCGATAACAATTTCCGATGTGTAGGTTTTCCTGGGTACGTGTTCTAGCACCCTATTGCTCAACTGCTTGTTTGTTTTGCTGATTTTGGTAGACTGACACCTATACTGAAATTGATAGATGCAAACAGATTTGGTGTACAGAGAACCAGGTTCTTTAATTGCTGCAGTGGAGAAATGGGTACTTTTATATCCAATAACTGGAGCTGCAGCAGTTCGTTTTGCCGACCGCTGATGTGAATCGGTCCTGTATACTTTGATTTGCGCCATCCTCTCGAAAGGTTAGTTGGATACATACCTAAGTTTGGGTGCTAGGAATTGGTTTCGGAGGTTAGCAGTGTCGCTGCATTAAATCCAATGGAGTAACAGTTAAAGTGTAAGGTTTTCTTCAAAGATGAATATTACTCTGTCAATGTGTCTTGGGTGCATACCTTCCTGGCTCTGTCAAAGAGTCCGTACTAAGCCACTTATGTACTGGATGGGAGTGAAGCTGTGAAAATGTCAACATTGACCTGTCCACGTTTCTTTACAATACACTGATCTTTGAATTGTGCCGTCTGCTCTACGTCTAATAAGAATATTTGGAAAACGGTAAAGCTTGGTTATGTTTGTGTTCTCTGAGCAGATAGATGTTCTTATATGTTTGGTTCGTTGTGGCATGGAACAATGTTTTGTTTCTCGCCTGTGGTGATGATTATTATATCGTCCACATAACTGAGGTAGATAACAAAATGTTTTTAATGTCTGAAGAGTTGTTTTCTTCTAAATGTACCAAGCAGATGTCTGCTAGAATGGAACACAGGGGAATTCCCATGGCCACTAAGTCAAGTTGGCGATGTGATTTCCTGAGGAAGTTGAATTTTATGTTGACTGTGCATATTAGTAATAATCTCTCCAAAGTTAATGTCAGCATGTCTGGTTTTAGTTTATTATCTTTTATGAGTTCATGTAGGAGTTTCCAGACACATAAGAACATCTCAATCAGAATATATAAAAGGGTTAAGCTGGTTATCTCATCGCTAATTAATCAGAATATCTGAGAGCGTTAAGGTAGGGACCTCATCATGGATTAATCATACTATTTAAGAGTATTAAGCTAGATATTCATACTTGACTAAATAGACTACATAAGAGAGTTAGCGATCTCATGACTGATTAAATAGAATATCTAAGAGAGTTAAGCTAAAGATCTCATATTACATAATTATAATAAATTAGAGAGTTAAGCTAACGACCTCATCGCCGAGTAAACAGACTGTCTTATCATTGATTAAGGTGGCTAATTAGCTAGGAACTTACTTAACATTACAGAAACGGAAAATCGATACGTAACGTGTGTCGCCGACTGTACACAATAACTAATAGTTTAGTTTAGTTTAGTCGTTGGATCAACATCACGGCACACGGTGTAACCCATAAGTGCTCCGTTTTCCTCCTAACTCTGAAGAAACTCAGCTCAATGCACGAACTTCGTTGCATCGGCGAGGATCCTGAAATACTTTGGGTAGATTTTTAACTCGAAATTTTGCCCGGGCAGCGCCGTTAGGCTACTCTTTTTCGATTTCCAACTGCCAAAGGGATTTTTTGCGTGCGCAAGAATACACACGTGCGTCCGATCTCACTACTCAGAGACTAGGGGAAATTTTATTACTGGATGTCCAGGTGGATTTAAAAAAAATAAATCCCGGTCCTCACCGGAGCCTGAACCCGGGACCTCCAGCACTCGAGGCGGACACCATACCTCCAGACCACTCAGCTCCCTCAACCCCCACAACACAATAACTAATTAGTTGATGCAATGACTTTGCCGTTATCACATTTCATATTTAACTCTACCGTGGATACAATCCGGAGTGCAATGACGTCTGTTTCGTTGACAGAAAATATTTCTGACACATCTGTGTCTCTGTGGAAGTTTCATTAGCGTAGTGGCTAGACGCTTAATTGTCGACCCGGTGGTCATAAGTCCGTTCCGTACAGGAGTACATTCGAATTGTTAAAATGGACCTGGGATCTCCTGTCGACCCCGCCTAAACTAGGAACCAGGAAATGTTTTGGGAAGTTAAGGCGGCCGGCGTGATACTAACCACATGACTAACTGAGCGGGCCATTGATTTATACAAATATGGGTCTAGCACCATATGCACAAATGCGGCATTAAGGCGTGCAAATGGGTCCTTGACTTTGTCTTACTCTGTGTATGTGTGTGTGTGTGTGTGTGTGTGCGTGTGTGTGTGTGTGTGTGTGTGTGTGTGTGTGTGTGCCTTTTCTCCATCACTCAGATCACGGTCCTGCTTATCACATCAGATGTTTTAGTTGAACGACAGGGAGGGATGAAGTTTATAAATATACTTTTCCTCCATTCCAGATATTATTGGGAATATAATTAGGAAGGTTCTACCTAGCCTTCCACATCGATATGGATAGTTTGCTATTTCCATTTTTTTACAGCCGTCAAAACATGTGTGTGCCCTGTCCCGCTCATGAGCAGCGTTGTCCACTTATTTCGGTGGAGAGTCGACCACCTAACTGTTGTTTGCTATGCTCTGTGCGTTGTCTGAACTAGAAAATTGAGTTGAACGTTATGGGCTATTGTGTATCTTGTACGTCATGAGCGTATATAGTATCTGGTCTCTCTTTCCCCCCCCCCCCCCCATGTGTCTCCACCTTGCCGAGGTGGGGGGGGGGGGGGCTTGAGTGTCCCAATGACCCCAAGAACTATGCCAACGGAAGCACAACTGTGTGTCCGACAGGACTTGGGTTAGGGACCAGACTAAGAGAGACACAACCTGCTGCTCTGCAGGTTGACTGAGGATAGCAGTAAAAAGTCCAAATTAGGCGCACGAAGCCACATATTCTTGGTCCAGACACATACTCTAAGGCTCCCATCTGAGGGATATGGCTGAACGCCTCTAAACCTTGGATGTGAGAGCCGGGCCGATTCTCACCTTGTGCAAAACAGAGGTTAAATGCTGAGCACGCTACATGCTGCGAAGGCTCTAAGTTGGGGGATATGAGGGATCCCAAGATGAGAGGGCCTGGCCGTTTTCTCGCCCACTGACGCACAGAGATAAGGTGCTGAGCCGGCAGCACATGTAGCCCACCTCGTGAGCGAGTACTAAAGGTAGAAAAAGTGCCCCAGTCGCACGAAATGGTTACGAAAAATGTCTGTATCTATACTCATGGAGAGTGTAGTAAAAGGTGGAAAAAACGTCTCATTAACACGAAATGGAACGCTTGGCTAGCGAATCCGGTTATCAGTTATCAGTTGGGGTATCTTCAAAGCACTCCGGACAGGTCTATAGGTGCTCAGATCCTCCCCCAGCATATGCATCAGCGTCCGGTGGCTAATAGTGCCAGTTCTGTGTTGGTTGACGAGGCACCTCGTTTTCCCAATGTACTTCTCGCGCTTGGCCGTGCCGATTCTTACTCCCAAGTCTTTCATCCTGGACAGCGATGTGAATTCACTGACGTCAAAGTCCTCTGTTCTCGCCATATTTTTAAGGGCGTTAATAACATCAGCACGATCCATGGGCTGGCCATCTACAGGGGGTGCAGAGCCAGCCAGTTTATCAGCTCGTTCATTTCCCTCGACTCCCGCATGTCCCGGGACGAAGATGAAGGTGACTTTACGGACAACAGACTTCCTCAGCGACTCAGTCCACTGTCTGCGTACAGCTTCAGCTTCGACCTTCTGAATCATGCTCATTGAATCACTTAGTATACACACGTTGGTATAATGCTGTGATTCCAGCCATATGAAAGCCTGTGTAACTGCCATCACCTCCATCGTCATGCTGCTCGTGGTCATAAATTGGGCACCACTGGATTCTTGAACGGTTCGGCCCGCTGAACGGGCTGTAAGTGCCCACGCACTTCTCTGCTGCTTTACAACAGATCCATCTGTATAGATGAGCACTTCGGGGCTATCTGAGTGTTCATAGATGAGCGCGTTAACCTCTGCATTGACAGCGGCAGGGTTCTGCTCTCTGCAACATCTATCGAGTGTGATAAAGCAGGAGAAAGTGCACTTAAAAGCCGGAGGCACCGGCACCCGTTCCTTGCCAGGGTTGATACTGGTAAGACTGCAGACCTGTCTGACGAGATCTTCCGCCCGACCCATCCATGATTTGCCCCTCTTTAGCCTGTTACCCTTTTCTTTGAATATAGCATCATGCAGAGGGTGCTGCTCATCTGCACTTATTTTTCAGTATGCACGAGCTCTCCAGATCTTGAACCTGTGTTCCATTGTCGGAAAGTGAATCCTAGCGAATCCATTGCGTGGAAGTCCGAAGCGAAAGCTTACCTTGTGGATGTCGTCCGCAGACTGACCGTTCCCGGTTTGTGCTTGAGCGACCAGTGGCAAGCGAAATGCCCAATGCATGGAAGTGAGGAATTAAAGCAGCCATGAGCAGGACGTGGCAATTCCTCGGGTGATCCCAGTCTCAGGCAATATGTGCCGGCTCTGCAATTATGGAAGCCTCCTTGGATAGCGGGGAATGCCCATGGTCTGCCCCTGCCTTCCCTTGAGGGTTGACCGTGATGTCTTTGACCGTTCTACCTTGACCAGATGAGATGTGGGCGACACCACAACAGTAAGTGCCTCGAAACCGAGGAAGGCTAACCTCATTAAAAAATACCCGCCGAAGTCGGATGTGCCGGCCTACGGGTGGCAAAATAAAAATTGGCACTACGCAATTACGTCCGAGTGAAATGTCGATCGTGTCCGAATATCCCTCGTGCTAGAAACAGCTCTGACTATCTTCTGAATGTCTTTCATGTCCGGAACAGCTCTGGCTGGATAGTTGTCCCAATGTCCGTTGTGCCTGGAACAGCTCAAACTACTTCGTTTTCTGGGCACAGCGACAAGCACATGTCAGAATCGAAAGCTCGCTGAGTGGATACCATCTGCAGTCCGACCGCCCCTGGTTAGTGCGGGGAGCGACACGTAGCAAACGAAAGGCCCAATACATTGAAGTGAGGAATTAAAGCAGCCATGAGCAGAACGTGGCGATTCCCTCGGTAAGCCCAGCACCAGAGCGCGATGTGTCGGCTCTGCAACTATGGAAGGCTCCCTTGGATGGCGGATAATGCACATGCACTGTCCCTGCCTTCCACTGAGGGCTGATCGTGAAGTATACGAACGTTCTAAATTGACCAGCTTAGACGTGGAGGCACCACAAAAGTGAGAGTCTCCCAGAAATGCTAACCTGTCAAAAATGGATGCTAAAAGTCGGATGTGTCGGTCTAAGGGTTTCGGCCAAGGGTGCATAATAGACACACCGCAATCACATCTAAAAAAAAACAACACTCCGGATGAACGCAGCAGAAGAAGAAGTATGTGGTACGTCACGAACCTATTGCGTATCTGGTACGTCATGAGCGTATTTAGTATCTGGTACATTACGAGCCTATTGCGTATCTGGTACGTCTTGAGCGTATTGAGTATCTGGTACTAGCTCCATATTTCTAGACCTATGGATGGTATGATAATATGGTCAGTACCACGCCGGTACCGCTTGTACTTCCTCGAACATCTCCGTGTGATCAGAATACGTCTTGGGTTCGATCCCCATCAGTGCAGTATCGAATTAAAAAAGAAACTGACCTTTACTCCTAGGTCGACCCAGCATAACATGGGTAGGAGGAAACGTCTTAGGGAAGGAAAGGCGACCGGTGCGATACAAACCACATCAGCACTGAGTGATGTTTGGTCTATAAAATATTGGTCTAGATCCATATTCCCGTTGCGCATTAAGCTTGTGAATGGGACCTTTACTTTTTTTTTCTTTTTAAACTTTAGTTTGACGCCATGAACGTATTGAAGCGTACTAGTCCCATACATGCAGACCTATGGATGATATGGTTAGTACCACGGCAGTGCGGCTTTTACTTCCTCGCAAATCTCCGTGTAATCAGATTACGCTGTTTAGCTCATTTTTAGCACATCTTTAGCTCATTTTAGCGCATTCTGTGCCGAAGGATAATATATCGCCTAATGTGACTTCTCATTTAGACAGAAGGACGATATATGGCCATATTACTGTATTCGTGTTATTTGGTTTCGTGGTATCTTCAGCAGTTTCAATGCTCAGTGAAAATAAATTTACATTATAATACTTGTTCATTTGATTGTGTACCATGTTTTTTTTTTCTTTCTAAACTTACTTTTCCATTGGCTCTTCTTCTTCTTCTTTCGTTCGCCTGAAATATGTTTATAACTGCAATGTTGTCTCTTGTATGAATCTAACAGTCTTTTTTAGTTCATTCAGCGGTCCATAGAGTTTATCTTCCACTGTTGTCTCTCTAGGCCAGAAGGTTCGCCTGGATATGTTGTAGTTTGGGCAATCCTGGAGTATGTGCTCTGCTGTCTGCGACGCCAAACCACATGTGCACATGGCTGAGTCACCAATCTTGAATTTTGTATACAAGTGGTTGCGTAATCTATTGTGTCCTGTTCTGAGGCGCAGAAGAATGACCTGTTCTGGTCTGTCCATAACGTGGTAGTCGTCTTGAGTAAGGTTTGGTGGCTTTCTGATTGATTTGATCATTCTTTTCTTTTGGTGGTATGTAATAGGTACATCAGGTTGTTCTTCTTTTGCTCCTTCCTTAGCCAATCGATCAGCTCTGTCGTTTCCGGGGACTCCACAGTGGGATGGTATCCACTGTATGGTGATCTTACGCTGACTGCTAAGTTCAGAAAGTAGTGTCCTCAGAACTGGCAATTTCCCAGACAGGAGCGCCTCTATTACGGATTTTGCATCTGTCAATATCACTGCAGGTTGTGTACCATGGCTGGTATTTTGTAATTTCTCTGTGGCTATCTTGATTGCCTCAATTTCAGCATCATAGTTATGGCAGTACTTTCCTGTTGGAATTCTGGCCGTGTCTCTAGTATTATTTGGGTATTCTATGTACACTCCCGCTCCTCCATTTCGAACAGCATTTTGTGCTGACCCATCTGTGTAGACTCGGATCCAGAGGACCTGTGGGTATTCATCATCAAGGAAGCTGAGAGTGGCTGTTCTGCGCTGTACACTGTTCTGTTCTTCCTTGTCCAATATTCCTCTCACTTTTGACTGGATTTGTAGCGATATTCTATGTTCATCTTTCCACGGGGTTCGCTCTGGAATAGTTGTCAGGGGGATACCAACTGTGGGAAGATCGATGGTTTCTCTGCAGAGTTCTTTAGCCTGGTGGATGAAACTACTTCTTTTCAACCGCCCCATAGCTAAGTTTTCAAATCGGTTCTTCATAGGGTGGCCTGGCAAGCTGAGAAACTTTTCTGCTTGTATTAGTGTTTTTGTATCTCTGCGTTCTCTTAAAGCTTGTGTCCTCCCCATTTTCTCCATTGCTACTATAGGGGTTGATCTCATCCCTCCTGTGATGACTCTAAGAGCTTGATTTTGCACCTTGTCCAGCTCCTGCAATGTAGTTTTTGATGCTGAACACCACGCAGTTGACCCGTATTCCAAGTGTGGTCGTATGCTCTGTTGATAAACTTTGCTAAGTATTTTCCCACTGGCTCCCCACGTGGTTCCAGTTAGCTTTCTCAGGATGGCAATTTTCCTTCTGGCTTTTGCTACTGCTTTTTTGATGTGTTTTCTCCATGTCAGCCTGTCGTCGAATGTTACACCAAGGTATGTTGGTTCCTTATCTTCTCTTAGGGGTGTTCCATTTATCTGAATGCTCCCTGCCTTTTGTTTCGGAGAAAGGGTAAATAGAGTGGTGCTGCACTTGTCAGTGTTTATGCTGATACACCATCTATCCGCCCATGCAACAAATGTATCTACAGCTCTCTGTAGCAATATGGTGGCCACTGATGCATGTTCATTTGCGCTCCACAAAACCAGGTCATCAGCGTACATTGCCGCTTTTATTACATCGGGTAGATTAGCAACAAGATCATTGATGAAGATTAGAAAAAGTGTTGGGGACAAGGACTCCGCCCTGGGGAACACCGTGACGCAATAGTACTTTCTTGCTCTTGAGACCGTCTATCTGTACTCGGGCTCTTCTGTTGTGCAAGTATGCTTTTACCCATTTGTACATTCTTCCATTGACTTTACAGTTTCTCAGTTTCTTCATCAGACCCTCTTTCCAGACTTTGTCAAAGGCTTTCTTCAGATCTATCCAAGCCGCAAGTACCAGCTTCTTCTCTTGGAATGCATCCTCAACTTCTTGAGAGAGGTAGGTTGTCTGATCTTCCGTCCACCCTCTACCAAAAACTGATCGATACAATCTAACCCCCCAATCTCTATACCCTCCTTTTCATTGAACCTGTCGCAATTTGCTCCAAGGTACTGTTGTCCTACAGCTCCAGGCCCATGAAAGATACCTCCACCTACCTTATCCCCATAACAATATCTCTCCAACTTGCACGCATCATAAATCCATTTCTCACATCATTCAACTTACAATCCTCTCAGGCCTATGTCTCCACTTCTTCCCATTTGATTTTATCTCTCACCACTGCTCTTATTCATTTCCATACTATCAAATTTTCGACTGTAGCCTCTTCCTCCCTAAAAACATTACTTCCAACCTGTGATTCCCTCTCTCCCTCACTCCTTTCGTTCTATTATTCTCCCTTTTTGACCATCTAGTACTCCCCCTCTTTCATCCTTTTATCGACTTATACATCCATCACGCTTGTACTTTTTCGTTCCTCCAGACCCGCTATCCATGATCCCCTTTATCTCCCTCTAAACTATATACCCTCGTGGCAATGCCTCTTGGTGGATACCTCCTATTTTCTTACCCCACATTTTTCCTTATCCACTCTTTCCACCTAAGTAAGAACTGCCTAAGGCAAGCCTGTTGTTTTCACAAGGATGTTTTCACTTTCAATGTACCACTGCAGTCTGTGATTGATGACGCGGTCCATTGTTTTGCAGAGACAGACTGGTGAGGCTAATGTGTCTGTAGCTGGAGGCAATGGAACTGTCTTTCCCAGATGTTAGGAGGGGTATCATGATTGCTTCTCTCCAGACCTGTGGAACACCGCCTAAGGTCCATGTATTATTAAAGATCTGTAGCAACTTTGCTTTGGCCTCTGTTCCTAGGTTCCTGATCATTTCATTGGAGATACCATCAGCTCCTGGCTGACTTTCTCATTTTCAGTTTTGATATGGCTAGCTCCAGTTCACTGAATGTGATAGGTGTCTCCATAACCTCATGTACAATTTCCTTCTGTCCTGTATGTTGCCATTTTTCTCGAATCTCCTGTTGTTTCTCTGGACTAATTTCAATATTGTTATCTTGTGCGAATGAGTCCGCAAAATGGTCAGCTGCTTGCTTTCCTGTTAAGATGTTTCCGTCTTTATGTAGAGCAATTTTTGAGTTTCTCCCTGTGCCCTCATCGTTAAGCTGTTTTATTAGCCTCCATAACTTCCTTGTGTCTCTTTCAAAGTTCAGTGACTCTGTTTTCTCCTGCCAGCTTTTCCGTCTAGCCTGCAGTTGGGCCCTTTGAAATTTGGCTTTTGCGTGCTGATATTTATTGTGGTGCTCTTGGCTGGGATTGGCCTCTGCTTGTTTTCTACATACATCCACATCATTATGCAACTGTTCCAGTTCACTATTCCAGTAGGGTTTATAATGTTTACGGGGTCCTCTTGGTATTGTTTCTCGTGCTGCCTGTAGTATGCATTTCCCAAACTCTTCAACTACTTTATTTATGTCCTTCTCAGTGTTCAGGTTAATGTACACATTATGTGTTTGATTAACAAAACGCGCATGGCGTCGCTGAATCCCATGTTACCATAATCAAATACTGCTGTTGGGATGTGAAGTGGTTTCACATATTCTAGATTACGACATTTGAGATAAGATTGCAGGTTCTTTGCTTAGTTAGTCTTTCCTTTCGAGACAATTCTGAAATTTTCTGATACTCATTCCTGTGAGGCTGGGTCAACCCCAGAACCGTACTGGTTAGAGAAAAATTATCATGCCACTGCTGGGGATTGAACCCATACCACTGTCTTTGCAGGCTTGTGCACTAACCACGCTGCAACCCCATCTCTCGTTTTTGTCTATTCAGCTGAAATCGTATCCTAACTGATTCAGTGCTAAGCAAAATATAGGTTTGAACCAAACATGATACACAAACAAGTAAATACGTATTATCATGTAAATTTCCGTTCACTGAGCTTTAAAACTGTATACGATATCACGAAATAACACAAATAACGATGGCTTTAGTATGGCGATATATCGTCCTTCTGTTCAAATGAGAGGCCAAATTTGACGATATATTATCCTTCGCCACAGAATCGGTTAAACAAGCTTTACTAATTGAATTGCCTTCAACACATGTTATAACACTCTTTGCTATTGTGAAGATTTTATTACTGAATGTCTTGTCTCGGTATACTCACTTGGTGCGTGTGCTATTCAAAAGTCAAACGTTGCGTTGGTAGCTAGTGTATGTATGTAGTGTAATAAACACGCGTATTAAATACATTGTGCTCGTCACCAAATTTCTTTACAACGTGTAATATTTTGCTTAACCATCCGATGTTTTTCATTTAACATCTAACGTGCAGATGACAGATTTTGTGAAATCATCATTTGTTATTATACCACCAGTTCATAAGTTAATAACAGTGTTGATTACAAAGCATTTGGATAGTGGGGCAGTAAATATTGATATATTAACACTAGTTAATCAATTGACATTGAAACTTCAAAGGCATAATTTATTAGTGGTGTTTCAAAGTTGTTAAGCTGTTAAATTACGGTGATTTTGTTGTTCTTACAAAGCAAAGAGGAAGCATTTCACTTGTAAGTAATCAGGAAAATAACGATGATTTAAATGTGATTAGATAAATAAATAGTGATATTATAATATATTATATTTAAATGCGGTAGTTGTGACAAACAAATATACAATTAACTAGAAATGTCTTACATTAATTAGACAAAATATTTATTTGTAAAATGTATGTTGATAGGTAATTAATGATTTTACATGTAAATTAAGAGTAATACAACGATGGTTTAAGTGTAAAAGACAGTTATACTGCTATGCATTATTGTAAATAAACAGTTGCACAGCGATGCTGTTATCTGTAAACAGACAGTCCACGGGTATGTTAATTAATGTGGTGTTTACTGTGTGCAGCTGAAACAATGACTGTCAACATTACCAGCAGCAAGTAAGCCACTTTCCAAGACTGGATAGGAGGTCTACGTCATCAACTCTGGGGCTTCTTGCAGACCTTGAGGAGGAATGCCTAGGTAAGTGTTGACGTAGCGAACTAATTTAAAGTTACTGTACAGTGTATACCCGAGCCACAAGTGGACCAATATTCTAATTCCTGTGTTGAACAACATGTGAATGATGTTAATATTTAGAGTGTTAACGGGAGAGATGAAAATAAGAAATTTAAACTGTGATATACACTCATCAATGCAGAGGCGTGAACAATTAACGAGCAGCAAGAACATGGAATTTGGACACCAAGGTGAGCATGGAGAAGTATGGGCTCGTTTCACGGAAACAAACACAAACGAATGTTGAAACCTTATGGAGACTAGAATGAAAAGAGCACCGACGGAAGCGATAAAACAGAGATAGATCAAGCATTTTGATCACGTCGCAAGAGACGGCAATTATATAAAAACCTTCATTATCATCCAATGGCTTGTCCTGTACAAAACATTGCCCCATGACATCGCCATCATGTGCCCATTCATGCATCTCTACAGATCTCCATCCCTCGTGCTCTAGATCAGTTCTAATGATGATATACCTTCATGCCATCTAGTGTGGTTTATCGCCATGCCATCTAATGATGATATACCTCCATGCCATCTAATGATAATATTCCCACATGCCATCTAATGATGATATTCCCACATGTCATCTAATGGCATGATATTCCCACATGTCATCTAATGATGATATTCTCACATGCCATCTAATAATGATATTCCCACATACCATCTAATGATGATATTCACACATGTCATCTAACGGTGATATACCACTATTCGAATTAATGATGATATTCCTCCACTATCTAATGATTTTGTTTTCGCTCGCTCGCCTTGAACTCAAGCGTAGTCCATACACACTACTTACAGAAGTGCTGTATTGAATTTTGCGTGTTGATTAGATTTTACTTATTAACAACTAGATGACCCGGCCCGGCTTCGCCCAGGCCCTGGCGGGGATCTATCTATCTATCT
>JACEFZ010023989.1:37500-77500 GCA_014155875.1 Cepaea nemoralis
CCAACGGGCTCGGGAGTTACCGGCCTGGGAATGACACCTGGGCCAATGCGGCTACTTTTGCATTTGATGTCTATGAGGGCTTCCATGACAAACAAGAGACAGTGGCGGTAGCTCTTGACCTGGAGCATGCGTATACCAGGATTAGGTAAAATCAGTTGGTACAAGGGCAGACATGGAGGTCTGCCCTTGTCGTGTCAGATTGGTTGCGATAGTCCTTTATGAGCGTTTGGTTGCACTGCGCATGGGTTCCTGGACTTTGATCCCTTTACAGTTACGCCTGGATTGCCAAAGGGATCTGCCTTGTCCCCAGTGCTATTTAATGTCTACACCTACAAAGTCGCAGCTATTGAGACACCAGGTATTAGTAGAATCTTGACATTTGCAAATGATGTGCTGGTGTACAGACAGGGCAGAGATAGAGAAAGTTTGACTGCAGTTTTACAAGTGGCAGTAAACAGGGTGACAGAGTGGTGCAGGGACGCAGGGACCATTATAAACCCAGACAAAGCATCGGTTGTGTGGTACTCCCTGGATAACCGGATTGTGATGGCAGATGTCCCATGTATTATATTGAATGGATGTCCTCTAAGTAGAGAGAATAAATTGAAATACTTGGGTATCGCCTTCGACAGGTGTATGTCTTTTAAAGATCATGTGGAGGCTTTGGTGGTGAAGGCTGGTAGGGGACTTAATGCATTGAGGGCTATGGCAGTAACCGGGGTAGAGCAGAGGATGCTTTACAGGCTCTTTCAACAGATAATAATGTCTGTCATTGAGTATGGTTTGGGGATGCTGACAGTATCAAAGAGCCAGCTTGAAAGGTTGGAGCGCATACAGAATGTTGCCATGCGGGTATTCCAGGGGTGCACAAAGGACACACCAATTATATGCACGAGGCATATCCTGGCGCTACCAACAATGACGGATAGGCATAGGGTCCCTCAGGCCAAATGGTAACTGAGAGTTGCTGCAGACAGGGATCATCCGCTGTATGCAGCCATGGATATGGTCATGGATTATAGAGTAAGACGAGGCAGGCCCTGGATGGCACAGGCGGAAATATCTATACGTCAGGTGTGTGATCTAGAGACCATCAATCGTGAAAGAGAGTGGGTTGCAGTACCGGCAGACAGGGCGGACTGGTACAATGTAATAGTAACACTGGGTCATGAGTGTAGAGAATGGGCAGCGGGCGGCACAGAGTTTGAGGTGCAACAACTGATCCAGAGTAATACACGTCAAGGTTACATATTGATCTATACTGATGGGTCAGTGGTGAGAAATAGACGGGGTGGGTGGGGTTTCATTGCGAAGGCTAATAGACAATTCTTGAAAAAGGAGAGTATGGCATATGAGGCTACGACCTCCAACATGAGAATGGAGGTGTAAGCAGTCACAGCGGCATTCCGTTGGTTAGAGGAGACCATTGCAACACATATTGTCTTCATCACGGATTCAAGGAGTATGCTTAGTAAAGTGGAGAAAGGAATGTTTCGTGTGGAATGGCTAACCTCGCTTCAGAATTGTATGGATTTTTTGCCCTGGCCATGCGGGAATGCGGGGGAATGAACAGGTTGATAGGGAATGCACCTGTTGTTGGTCACTTACCTATGGACAAGGGGGATGTGGTCGTGCTCCTGTGGGAGCAGGTGGAGAAGGTGGAGGATACAGATTGAGAACCCGTATGTGGAAAGGATGAGATTGCGGGGGATTAGAAGGGGTTCTGGTAGAATCTCAAAACTGAGAGGGATGACCAGGAGAACTTTCAATCAGATAACGTTGATGACGATTAGTATTGTGACTCTTCGCTGGCTTTTGAACGAGAGGATGGAGCATGGGAATGGGAATGTCTGAGTGCAGTGATGTTGGTTGTTAGCTGAACTCAACTCAACAACTTGCAAATGACATTTCTTTGTTGACTTGTAACATTTGTAAACGTTTGTGATTGTTTTGTTTTGTGGCTTATGGGGACAGAAAACCATGCAATACATTATTTAGAATCGAAGCCGTCAACATATTCCGAGTTAACACCCATAGTAAAAATTTCATTGCTAACGAAAAAAAACAAACAAACATCTGTTGCTTATAGTCGGTATCATTCTCTGGCCACCTCATTCCTACTAGTATCCGAATAAACATAACTTGTGGCCAGGAAGCTCGAGGAAGGGAATAACATACACAGGAATAGGAGAACATTCGATTAATGTCTTTATCAACGAACAAGGAAAAAAAAATTAATAAAGAAGAACAACAACAACAAACTAGAATCATCATGCCGATAAGCGTGGACAGTCATGTTTCGTCATCTCGCACGATCACCAAAGTCATGGATCAGCTTTGTGTTTTTGTCTTAATTATGCCATATGTCCAAGCCATCCAGATATTTACTTTTCTGCCTTCCCCTCGTTCTCTCTCTCTCTCTCTCTCTCTCTCTCTCTCTCTCTCTCTCTCTCTCTCTCTCTCTCTCTCTCTCTCTCTCTCTCTCTCTCCTCCCTCCTCCTCCCCCGAATCTTGTCAGTTGTCATCGTGCTTTATGATTTATTTCTTCTCATAACGCACCCAAAAAACATCTTGACTGTCTACGTCTCATTTCTCAAATCAGTTTACGGGTTTCACTTGCTTCTTGTAGGACTTGTAGAAAAATACTTAGCTAGAAAACTGAAATGTAATCCGATGAAACAAAAACTAGAAGCTGTATTTTATTGAATCACACTTCCGTTTTCTAAGTATTCTTTTTATTTGTTTCCGACAGTAGATATCATTCCTGCTAGTCTATCGCACGATTTCGAATGTCACCAGTGCCAGATTCGTTTCACCAAACGATTCCTTTATTGTTGAGTTAAGTTGAGTTGAGATGAGTTAAGAACCGACATCACTGCACTCAGGAAATTCCCATACCTGCTCCGTCCCCTCGTTCAACAGCCAGCGAAGAATCATACTACTAATCGTTCCCACCGCTATCTGATTAAAAGTTCTCTTGGTCTTAACTCTCAATTTTGAGTTTCTTCCAGAACCCCTACCGATCCCACACAATCTCATTCTTTCCACATATGGGTTCTCAATCTGTTCCTCCGCCATATCCACCTGGTCCCACAAGCGCCACACCACCTCCCCCTTGTCCATAGGCAATCTGCCGCCAAGAGGTGCATTCCCTGCTAGCCTATCAGCCTGTTTCTTCCTCCGCACCACCGCATGGCCAGGGCAAAATATCCATACAATTCTCACAATCTGTGACCTCTGAAGCGACGAGAGCCATTCCAGACGAAACATTCCTTTCTCCACCTTACTAAGCATACTCTTTGAATCCGTAAGGAATACAACATGTGTTGCAGTAGCCTCCTATAGCCAACGGAATGCCTCTGTTACTCCCCCCACCTCCATTCTCATGCTGGAGGTCGTAGTCTCATATGACAGACTCTCCTTTTTCAGGACTCACCCATTAGCCATTGCAATAAAACCCCATCCACTATGTCTATTTCTCACCACTGACCCACCGGTGTAGATGACTATGTCACCTTGATGTGTGTTACTCTGGATCAGCTGTTACACTTCAAACTCCGTGCGGCTCGCTGCCCATTCTCTGCACTCACGACCCAGTGTTATTATTACATTGTGCCAGTCCGTCATGTCTTCCGGAACTTCAACCCTCTCTCTTTCACGATTGATGGTCTCTAGATCACACACCTGATATATAGAAAGTTCTGCCTGTGCCATCCAGGACCTGCCTCGTCTTAGTCTATGACCCTTGACTATATCTATGGTTGCATGCAGTGGATGATCCATAACTACAGCAACTCTCAGGTACCATTTGGCCTGAAGGACCCCATGCCTATCAGTCATTGTTGATAGCGTCAGGATATGCCTCATGCATATAATTGGTGTGTCCTTTGTGCACCCCAGGATTAACTGCATGGCTGCATTCTGTATGCGCTCCAACCTTTGCTGGCTCTTTGATACTGTCAGCAGCCCCAAACCATACTAAATGACATACATTATTAACTGTTGAAAGAGCCTGTGCAGCATCCTCTGTTCTACCCCGGTTGCTGCCATAGCCCTCAATGCATTAAGGCCCCTACCAGCTTCACCACCAAAGTCTCCACATGATCCTTAAAAATTATCATGTCATAGGTGATACCCAAGTACTTGAATTTGCCCTCTCGCCTAAGAGAACATCCATTCAACATAATACCTGGGACACCTGCCTTGGCGATCCGGTTATCCAGGGAAGTACCACACAACCGATGCCTTGTCTGGGTGTATAATGGCCCCTGCCTCCCTAAACCACTCTGCCACCCCATTTACTGCCACCTGTAAGTCTTTCACCAAACTGGCCCTGTCACTGCTCTGTCTGTACACCAGCACATCATCTGCAAATGTCAAGATTCTACCCACACCTGGTTTCTCCTTTATTGTTGACATTCTCGTATCTCCCAGTTTTGATTGTTGTTTTCTCTACAGCTAATTTCGCAGTTAGTGTGTCAGTTATCTAAGCACACGGATAACATCTAACGGAAGATATAACACAGAGATAAAGAACAGAACAAGTAAAAATTGCATTTTATAAAATGAGGAACAGCTTATACAATAAATATACGTCTTTGAAGGTCTCTGGTTTTACTTTACATTTTGTTTCCTAAGTGTGTTCCTGTTTGTCTCCTCAAAAGATCCACCTGTCTGGATGACTTGTCCGTTTAATGAGTTTGATTGCTTAGTGTTCAAGACTTACGGTGTAAGTATAATTGAATTCAACAATACGTCTGATTGCATAGGGTTCATAATTCACTTTTTCGGATGTAACTGATTTCACTATCCTCATTTCATTTATTTTACATTGCCATATATGTACATGTACATAAATAAATGTCTGTATGTCAGTGTGTATGTGTGTGTGTGTGTGCATGTGGGCGTGTCTGTGTGTTTATGTGTATGTGTTTGTGTGTGGGGATCGATCTAGGTGTGTGTGTGTGTGTGTGTATATGTGTGTGTGTTTGTGTGTGTGTTTGTGTGTGTGTGTGAGATGAAAGTAAAAACAAACTGGATGCGAGGACATCTAGTCAGTAAGGAAATAAGGACCCACCTGAAGGCGTTCGCCCCATAGTTTTTATAAACTAATTGGTACTCCATGGGTGACTTGATCAGTATCTCGGCTGTCGCCTAGAACATTTTCTGGCACCCATCTTAGACTGGGTAGTCGTTGTCAACTAAACAAAATCTTTATCTCGATGGGCATTTGAACTCATGTCTACTTGGCCAGCAGACGAGAGCTAGCCACTGCGTTTTGACGGTTCTCAACATTTACTATGCAGAGACAAAACAGCATGCGTGAATACAAACAGCTAGCACATTTGTCTATTGTCTTTAAAAAAAAGAAAACCGGACAAAGCAGTGAATGCAGTGTTGGAAACATGGCTGTTGAAAACAGCGTACACAACAACACGACACAGTCATTGTGCTTTACCATAAACACGTTTTAGTAAAGTAAAAACATGCAGCGCCCACCAATCCACAAATAAGGTATGAATAACATTAATTAAACTACCGTAATGCTGTGGAAATGTAAACGGAATAAAAACACGTAGTATACGGCAGATTTACAAAACACAAGTACCGGAATTTTAAAAGAGGCAATTACGCATTTGCCTCTGCACAGATGAAGGAGGTATTCAACATGTAAATGAGTAAGGATTTAAATTCCTTTGCGAAACAAATACTTCTTCTTCTCTTCCCCTTCGAGGCGAGTGCTTTTTACATGGTTATGCACATCAGAAGTCAGCGTGTCAGACTTGGGCGTGCATTTGTTTAATGTTTACTTCCTTTAAACATATTTCATCCTAGCTAGCGGGCTCTGTCTATCCGTGGGTAGTTTTTACTCTTTCCTAACAATTTTGTTAGGGCGCAACCTTACGGTCTACTCTTTGCGATTATTAACCACCGTGGGATCCGTAACGTGCATAGTTTGCACACAGGACCATCTGCTTTTCTTTCGTCCTTATCCGAGAATGCTAGGTATCCTATCTCACTACCCAAGAGATAGAGGGACGTAGGATGTCGTTAGATAGCAATGGTTCTTGGATAACAACTCACAACCCTTCTGATCTTGAAGCGGACATCGCAACCTCTCAGCCACGGCTGCCTTGAAATAAATACTAGCATTTAAAGTTATATTTCAGTGGAGAAAGTCAGATGAAAGTCATTAAATGTGAATAGAGGGATAGGTTCATTGGGAACAGCTGTCTGTTATCATTGACGTTAATTTGTAACATGGGTAGACTATTGGTTGGTAAGAAATCTGTTCTTTCCAAAAATGTAACTATCAATGTAAGACAGACAGACAGTCAGGCAAGCAGTCAGACACACTGTATATATGTAGAGAGAGAGAGAGAGAGAGAGAGAGAGAGAGAGAGAGAGAGAGAGAGAGAGGAGAGAGAGAGAGAGAGAGAGAGATAGACGAATATATATATACAGACAGACAAACAGTCAGGCAAGCAGTCAGACACACTGTGTCGCAGATACACAGATGGACACACACACACACACACATATATATATATATATATATATATATATATATATATATATATATATACTAGCTGACCCGCCCCGGCTTCGCCCAGTCCCTGGTGGGGAGCATCTCATTTAATTCATATAAGTAGTCATATAAGTTCTCGTTCCCGTTACCGACTGTCTGTCTGTCTGTCTGTCTGTCTGTCTGTCTGTCTGTCTGTCTGTCTGTCTGTCTGTCTGTCTGTCTGTCTGTCTGTCTGTGTCTGTCTGTGTCTGTCTGTCTGTTTGTCTATCTATCTATCTCTGTCTGTCTGTCTGTCTGTCTGTCTAATAGACCCATCCCTTTGTATCTCCCTCCGTCTATCCCTCCCTCCCTCCCTCCCTGTCTGTTTGTCTATCTATCTATCTATCTATCTATCTATCTATCTATCTATCTATCTATCTATCTATCTATCTATCTATCTATCTATCTATCTATCTATCTATCTATCTATCTATCTATCTATCTATCTATCTATCTGTCTGTCTGTCTGTCTGTCTGTCTGTCTGCCTGCCTGTCTGTCTGTCTGTCTGTCTGTCTGTCTGTCTGTCTGTCTGTCTATCTATCTCTGTCTGTCTGTCTGTCTGTCTGTCTGTCTAATAGACCCATCCCTCTGTCTCTCCCTCCGTCTATCCCTCCCTCCCTCCCTCCCTGTCTGTTTGTCTATCTATCTATCTATCTATCTATCTATCTATCTATCTATCTATCTATCTATCTATCTATCTATCTATCTATCTATCTATCTATCTATCTATCTATCTATCTATCTATCTATCTATCTATCTATCTATCTATCTATCTATCTGTCTGTCTGTCTGTCTGTCTGTCTGTCTGTCTGTCTGTCTGTCTGTCTGCCTGCCTGACCCGGCCCGGGTTCGCCCAGTCACTGGTGTGGAGCATCTCATTTAATTCTGAGTAGGTAAGAATCCGCCCTGCCTTCAAAATGTTGACGTGAAGATTTTCTTCCTGCAGCTGCTTCTGTATTTGTTCATCAGTAAGCTCCATTTTTAGCCGCTTGACCACCCATCTGACTGTGTTTGAATCAGTGTTTCTGATTCTGGTGTCTTGGTCCTCCTTCCTCTCACAAATTTTTGTGTTCGTCTGTGGGTAGTCGTCGCTCTTCTTATTGGTAGTTTCATTGACTGTAGGTTCAGATACTTTATTACAGCTTGCATGCAGACTCTCCAAAGGCAGGTTCGTCTTCTTGATAGTCTGGTCGGTTTTCTCACTATGCATCTTGGAAGCTGCTTGTTTCTTTGTGCTATTACGACGTGCCATTTTCCCCCCGTATCAGGCTGCTTGAAATGTGTAAGGCGTCTTGGCTTGATAGCGCTGAGAAGTGCTGTCAAGCGAATCGTGCCGATATGATAGCGGAAAACATTAAAGATGCGATGATATTGTTCAACATCTTTAAGATAATTTCTTAAGCATAGAAAGATGAGTTACAATGTTATGCATTATGCATTATTTTTATGTAAACTTTGAAATTGCCTTAAAGATTGTATATTATTTATTATAACTCATATGCCGGTACATAACTATAGACAAAGAGTTTATAAATCTTTGAAAACGATACAACAATATGACTATAAGTTATACAACAATGTTATTAAAAGTTATGCCCCTTGAAATAACTTTTTCTAGAGTTAAGTCCCTTAGCTATATATACATTTTAATGAAACATGAAAAATGAAATAATATCACAGTTGGCAGCTCTGGAATGAAAGGAAGACGTGTAGAAAATTTCATCTCAATCGGATGGGCCGTTAGCGAAAAAATAAAGGACATACATATTTACATACATACACTTTGTTTTATATATATACTAGCAGACCCGGCCCGGCTTCGCCCAGTTCCTGGTGGGGAGCATCTCATTTAATTCATATAAGTAGTCATATAAGCTCCCATTCCCGTTCCTGTCTGTCTGTCTGTCTGTCTGTCTGTCTGTCTATCTGTCTGTCTGTCTGTCTGACCCTGCCCGGCATCGCCTGGCTCCTGGTGTGGAGCATCTCATTTAATTCATATAAGTAGTCATATAAGCTCCCATTCCCGTTCCTGTCTCTGTCTGTCTGTCAGTCTGTCTGTCTGTCTGTCTATCTGTCTGTCTATCTGTCTGTCTGTCTGTCTGTCTGAACCTGCCCGGCATCGCCTGGCTCCTGGTGTGGAGCATCTCATTTAATTCATAAAAGTAGTCATATAAGCTCCCGTTTCCGTTCCCGACTATCTATCTGTCTGTCTGTCTATCTGTCTGTCTGTCTGACCCGGCCCGGCTTCGCCCAGCCCCTGATGGGGAGCATCTCATTTAATTCATATAAGTTCCCGTTCCCGACTATCTGTCTGTCTGTCTGATCATTTATTGGTTGCGGTTAGAACAACCTTAGATAAACGAAGACCAACTTTCAAAAAGCATTAGAAAGAGCACTTGAAAGATCTTTACATATTCCCCCAACAATTAAATTGTGTAAATGGAACAGCGGCAGCAGCAGCAGAAGAAGAAGAAAAAGGAGGAGTAGGAGGAAGGAGGAGGAAGAGGGTGGAGGAGGGAGGAGGAGGGAAGAGGAGGAGGGAGGAAAAGATAGGCGGAGAGAGGAGGAGGAGGGAGGAGGAGGGAGGAGTAGGGTGGAATAGAGGGGGGAGGAGGGAGGAGGAGGGGGAAAGAGGAGAAGGAGGAGTAGGGAGGGGGTGGAAGAGGGAGGAGGAGGAAGGAGGAGGAGGAGATAGGAGGGGAGGAAGAGGGAGGAGGAGGAGGGAGGAGGAGGAAGAGGGAGGAGGGGAGGAAGAGGGAGGAGAAGGGAGGAGGAGGAGGGAGGAGGAGAACGCAGGAGGAGGAGGGAGAGGGAGGAGGAGGGAGAGGGAGGAGGAGGGAGAGGGAGGAGGAGGGAGAGGGAGGAGGAGGGAGGTGGAGGGAGAAGGAAGAGGGAGGAAGAGGTAGAAGGAGGAGGGAGAAGGAGGAGGGAGGAGGAAGAAGAATGATTAGGAGGGAGGAGGAGGAGGAGGGATGTGGAAGAGGGAGGAGGTAGAGGGAGGAGGAGGGAGGAAAAGGGAGGAGGAGAGAGGATGAGGAGGGAGGAGGTAGGAGGAAGAGGGAGGAGGAGGGAGGAGGAAGAGAAACGCGGAGAGAGGAGAAGGAGGGAGGAGGAGTAGGGAGGAATATGAGTTAGGAGGAGGGAGGAGGAGGGATTAGGAGGAGGAAGGGGGAAAGAGAAGAAGGAGGGAGGAGGAGGAAGAGGAAGGAGGAGGGAGGAGGAGGAAGGGGGAGAGAGGAGGAGGAGGAGGGATTAGGAGGAGGGAGAAAGAGGATGGAGGAGGGAGGAGGAGGGAGAGGGAAGAGGAGGGAGGAGGAAGAGGGAGGAGGAAGAGGGAGAAGGAGGGAGAAGGAAGAGGAGGAGGGAGGAGGAGAACGTGGAGGAGGAGGGGGAGGGGAGGAGGAGGGAGAAGGAGGAGGGAGGAGGATGGAGGAGGAGGAGAGAGGAGGAGGAGGGAGGAAGAGGTGGAAGGATAAGGGAGAAGGAGGAGGGAGGGAGAAGGAGGAGGAGGGAGGAGGAGGAAGAGGGAGGAGGAGGGATGTGGAGGAAGGAGGTGGAGGGAGGAGGACGGAGGAGGTAGAGGGAGGAGGAGGAGGGAGGAAAAAGGGAGAAAGAGAGGAGGAGGAGGGAGGAGGTAGGAGGAGGAGGAAAAGGAAGGAGGAGGGAGGAGGAGGAAGAGGGAGGAGGAGGAAGAGGGAGGAGGAGGATGGAGGAGAAAGAGGAGGGAGGAGGGGGAGGGGAAGAGGAAGAGGGTAGGAGGAGGAGGGGAGAGGAGGAGGAGGGATGTGGAGGAAGGAGGAGGAGGGATTAGGTAGAGGGAGGTTGAGGGAGGAAAAGGGAGGAGGGAGGAGGTGAGGGGAGGAGGAGGGAGGAGGGTAGCAGGAAGAGGGAGGAGGAGGAAGAGGAGGAAGAGGAGGGAGAGGGAGGAGGGGGAGGGGAAGCGGAAGAGGGTAGGAATTGGAGGAGGGGAGAGGAGGAGGGAGAAGGAGGGAGGAGGAGAAGGGAGGAGGGAGGAGGAAGGGAGAGGAGGAGGAGGGAGAAGGAGGAGGGAGAATCAGGAGGGGAGGATGGAAAGGGAGGTGGAAGAGGAGGAGGAGGGAGGAAGAGGAGGGAGGAGGAGTAGGGTGGAGGAAGGAGGTAGAGGGAGGAGGAGGAGGTAGAGGGAGGAGGAGGAGGAAGGAAAGGAAGGAGGAAGAAGAGGAGGAGGAGGGTGGAGGGAGGAGGTAGAGGGAGGAGGAGGAGGTAGAGGGAGGAGGAGGGAGGAGTAGGAGGGAGGAGGATGGAGGAGGAAGGGAGAGGAAGAGGGAGAAGGAGGAGGGAGAGGGAGGGGGAGGAGGTAGAGGGAGGAGGAAGAGGAGGAGGAGGAGAGAGGAGGAGGAGGTAGAGGGAGGAGGTAGAGGGAGGAGGAGAAGGGAGGAGGAGGGAGTAGGATGGAGGAGGAAGAGGGAGAAGGAGGAGGATTAGGGAGAAGGAGGCAGGAGGAGGAGGAGGGAGGAGGAGGGAGAGGGAAGAGGAGGGAGGAGGAGGAGGGAGGAGGCGGAGGGAGAAGGAGGAAGGAGTAGGAGGGAGGAGGATGGAGGAGGAAGGGAGAGGAAGAGGGAGAAAGAGGAGTTAGAGGGAGGAGGGAGGAGGAGGGGGAGGAGGTAGAGGGAGGAGGAAGAGGAGGAGAGAGAGAGGAGGAGGGTGGAGGGAGGAGGTAGAGGGAGGAGGAGAAGAGAGGAGGAGGGAGTTTGCCATTCCGAATTCATACTCGTCTAGGTTCTGTGATTTCGGTCCTTCCATTGATTGTTCTTCCCTTCTACATGACTGTAGATAACTTCCTTACACATAAAGAGATGAATTGTTATTTATATTGCCGTGGCATGGAGGAATATCAGCAGCAGAGTTGATCCAGAAAACCAAAGACCGAGATCTACGGAGAGCCATGAACGCCTACGCCAGCCGGCACGGCACTTGATGATGATGATGATTGCCGTGTGACGATTCTGTGTAGTCACGTCATTTTCTTCGCTTTCCCTAGCGTTTTGGTTCGGGGATTCTTTCATCATCATCATCATATATTTACGTACGTATTTAGGGAGGGGAGGAGGGAGGAGGAGGAAGAAAAAAAAAATACGACAGTTGGCAGCTCTGGAATGAAAGGAAGACGTGTAGAAAATTTCATCTCAATCGGATGGGCCGTTAGCGAAAAAATAAAGGACATACATATTTACATACATATTTACATACATACACTTTGTTTTATATATATATATATATATATATATATATATATATATATATATATATATATATATATATATATATATATATATATATATATATATATATATATATATATAGAGAGAGAGAGAGAGAGAGAGAGAGAGAGAGAGGAGAGACGAATATATACACAGACAGACATGCAGAAGGACAGACAGATAGAGAAAGAGAGTGAGAGTGGGAGCTAGAGTGAAAGAGAGTGAGTGAGTGAGAGTGTGAGAGTAAGAGTAAAAGAGAGAGAGAGTGAGAACAAAAGAGAGAGAGGAGAGACAGAGAGAGAAGGAGAGAGAGAGAGAGAGAGCGAGAGAGAGAGAGAGAGAGAGAGAGAGAGAGAGAGAGAGAGAGAGAGAGTTGTGCAAACTGAGTGTAATGATAAGAACAACCGAAGTTAAGTTCTACAGATACAACAGGTTATCGTGCTACAAGCTGAATATATTCAAACTAGCTAATCACACTATGCCAGCTTCCTGGCCTAGAGGTTAGCGACTTTTCTCCGTAATCTCGTATACTCTCGTAAGTAACGTGACGACGGTGAGAATCAGCAGTGGTTCGAATCGCGTCGGTAACTTACGGGGTATGTGAGCCGGCCGCTCAGAAAGCAATGGCAAACTACTGAGCGTAATCTTGCCAAGAAATCAACAATCAGCTGAAAGATGCCGATGTTGACCGCAATATCCTGAAACAGGATGGAAAACGCGGGGAAAAAAATAAAAAATTTTTGTGATCTATCATCTAGCGTGTTTAATTTATTCTTCATCCAATTTCGTGTGCTGAGCAGTGTCCTGTAAAGGATATGCAACCCAAAAAAATCACACTAAGCAATGCCCTATAAAGGCCGTGTTATAAAGAGAAATAGGCACAGTGCATTCCTTACAAACTGAGGATAAGAACAGATTCGTTTAATATCAACCAAAAGTTATTTGCAAGTCCTTTACATGACGCCACAATCAACCCAAGCATTTTTTGGCTCTTTATAATTTACTAGATACGTTTACATTCAGAAGAAAAGGGAAAGTTCCCATTGACAAGAAAGATCAATTTAACATCTGGGCAGAATACGTTGAGAAACGTCTGAATTGTCTAATCCCAATAGATCGCTCATATTTTCAGCCTTCAGAACATTAGTTGGATATAAATTGTGAGAAATTATCTTACTATGAAATTAGACAATCTATCATACTTTTGAAGGATACGAAAGCTGCTGGTCCAGCTATAAATCTCAATATAAACATATCAAATGAATTATACTCAAATTAGTTAGCAGTCGGGAGACTGAAGAAATAGCAACAGTCTACAAGAAGGATACCTAATGAAACTGTCAAAGAAATTAAAAATTCAGCAAGTAAGAAAATATTATAGATATCAGTCCCAGTGAAAGTATTAATCGGGATCGTTCTGGAGAGATTAAGAGATGCCATTATCAAATAACTAAGGAATGAACAGACAGGCTTCAGGCAAAACAGATCTTTCCCTAATTAGTTAGCCACATTACGCATAACAGTAGAACAATGCATTGAAATAAATTTGCCACTTTATATTGAATTTATGGACTATGAAAAGCATGTGTTCTCAATAAGGATTAAAAGTTGAAAACGAGTGGATCGACTCCATTGTACGGGGTATTACTCTGTCCGTCCGTGCGTCCGTCTGTCCGACCGTCCGTCCGACCGTCCGTCTGTCCGTTCGTCCGTCCGTCCATCTGTCTGTCTGTCTGCCTGTCTGCCTGCCTGCCTGCCTGCCTACTGAGAGCATCGCACAAAGCACAAACTCCCTAGCTTCAGTAATCACCCCCAGTGGTCAACGACACATAACTGATACCGAAATGCAGCGTCTTTCTTGAGGATAAAATTACCCGTCATGTGTTTAAAATAAGAATTAAAGTGTGACATGAATGCCTTTTGTCACCTTTATTATTCTTACTGACTACAGACTAGATTATGAAGACAATAACTGCCAGCAGAAACGTAGTTCAATGGACTCGGATAAAGCAGTTTGATTATCGGGACTTCGCTAACGGTATTTCCCTCCTGCTCAGCACACGAAATTGGATGAAGAATAAATTAAACACGCTAGATGATATATCACAACGAATTTTTTATTTTTTTCCCCGCGTTTTCCATCCTGTTTCAGGATATTGCGGTCAACATCAGCATCTTTCAGCTGTATGTTGATTCCTAGGCTAGATTACGCTCATCAGCACGCCACGACTTTCTGAGCGACCGGCTCCATACTCTCATGAGTCACTGGTGCGAAGATCACAACAATTAGGTTTAAAATTTCATAGGAGAAAGAAAAAGATTATGACAACAAATTCAAGCAAATGGTAACTAGATTTTCCTTGGCGAAACTTTACTTCAAGAGGTGGTGTCTTACACATATTTAAGAAGTAATATAAGCAAAGTGGGTGTGAGGGTGGTGGTGGTATCACTTCACAAGATGAAGGATATTGTATAGAATATGCCTGTATCAATCGAAGTGAAAAATAGAGCTCTTGAGAGTTATATCGAGTTAGTCCTTATTTACGCAAGTGAAGTATGGACAATCAACAGGTTAGTGAGGAATTATACGGAAGCTATAGAGATGTGGTTTTATAGAAGAATGGCGAAGATCAACATGGCCACGTGGATACAAGCGCACGCTCTTAAACTTCCGGTGTTCTGATGCGGAGATAGTGTGTTCAACCCCACACACCGGTCAGTTGGACTAAAATATTGAGTTCTCGTCCTTGACTTGGGGACGTAAATTACAAATACCTCAGAAGTCGGAGTGGTTTAGCGATATGACGAGGGATACCGGTAATAGGGAAAGCTAATCCTAACTCAAAAATCAACCTAGTACAGAAGAAGTTGTAACATGTGTATGGGATATGCTAACGTTCAAAGCTCGCGAACGCAAATTAAAAAAGAAAAATTGAATATTGACGAAAACATCGTGGGCATACTCGTGTAAAAGGCGAAATGAAGATATCTTGAAATAACTTCAGCTTATTGTCAACTGCAAGACAGTCCGTATTCCTAGGGCATGTCTTACGAAAGGAAAAAAAAAAGCTGGATTACCTCGTAACAACAGCTGGAAAGTTGGATGGGAGACATAGGGAGACTAAGAGACCAGGTGCTGTCCATTTTGACAGCATGGAAGGGAGACACATCTGTATCAGAAATGATTGACAGTACACGAGATAGAAGGCAGTGGACATAAATGATGACCCACACCACACGGTTATGTCAGCAACCGATGTTTCAGGCATCACAGGATTACTTCTCTCGCACCACACAAGGAACTTGCAAGTCGTGTGAGAGGAAATGGATGATACATTTTATTGCCGTTGGATCTTTACATTTACAAAACAGTCGCTATCAAATCACACACAAAGCCACAGAATTGCCTATCACTAGTTTCCTAACCCTATTGCTAATCTCTATCTACTTGGCTACAGAAACCCCTATCGACACTAAACGGTGCGCTCGCTAAGAAGTCAGTCCCCAGTCTGACTTTCCTACTCGCGTGGCTACACAGCACGCGGAAGGACCTTGTGCGTCCTTCGGCTTTTTGCGTGCTGTCACACTCAGCACGCTTATAGCAGCCGTCTCCTATTGAGTGGCAATCCACTTCTCCGTGGCTATCACGTAGGCGTGATTCTGCCGTGACCAGAGTACTAACTATCTGGTCGATACCTCCGTGTCTCATGAGAGAACTAGTTAATAGTCCCCCTTCCTATCACCTACCCTGCCCTCATATCGGGGCACTGTGTTACCTCTAATCTACTTGAGGTTGACCACTCTTCCCGGTGGTCTTCTATCTTGAGGCAGACCTCAGACCTCTATACTTCAGTCTTTGACACACACCCTCCCCTCCTGTGTTGCGTCATCAACTTTGACTCATTGGTTGTGACGCAAGAGGTTTCTAAAAAATTAGTGTATCTAATTTTTGTCAAAGACTGCTGATAACCTGGCTTTGGGTAACTCAATAGACTTCTACTGACTATTGTCACAATGTAGTATCACTTTACTTGGCTACTGGCAATCGCCACAAACTTGTCTGGTTGGCGTGAGCCCTCTTCTCAATCGCAATATTATATTAATTAGAGGTATGTCTGAACCGGACCATTGTCTTATAAGACCTGCCCTCAAATAGTAAATTAACTCACTACCCATACAAAGTTGACTTTCTTAGGGTCAACACATGAATTGCTTCATGTCCCCCATATAATATTAAACAACCATTACACAAGCTGTGTGCGACAGGCTTTACCTATCTCGCTTCCGCGTGTAAAGTTATCTTTCACTGTTAAGTTAGTGTTTCGTTGTCTATTGTGTCCCCTGACCCGGAGTTATCTCCCTTTGATCTACCAAAAATGTATGCAATTTACATGTTTGTTTTCCTGGATGTTTGCGTGTTTGGATCTAACTAATAGTATAATCTAACTTCTAACATGTGTATCTATCTATCATGTGTATGTAAGTTAGTTTTCAAGTGCCATAATTCGGTTAAATGTGGCCACAAACAAGTGTATAACACTAATTCGTGACTACGTTTCCGTCTTATGAGACTTAAAATACTTTCTCTAAGATCTACACTAAACTACACACAACACATTCAAGACAGCACATTTTCAACATCGAAAGCAAACATTTGAC
This sequence comes from Cepaea nemoralis, assembly GCA_014155875.1. Classification (NCBI taxonomy): domain Eukaryota; kingdom Metazoa; phylum Mollusca; class Gastropoda; order Stylommatophora; family Helicidae; genus Cepaea; species Cepaea nemoralis. The sequence continues at coordinate 53,970 of JACEFZ010023989.1, forward strand.
GCAGACAAAAAATAAAAAAGTCGCGTTGAGCGGCAGAAAAAATCCGCTGACTGATCTCACTCTCTCCTGTATAATTTACATTTGCTCTCACTTTCACACTTCTGTCACACATCTTTTACCCTCACAATTATTTAAAAACCTTGGAGTGACACTGTACAAGTTTGGCTCAGTTTGACAAAGTTGAGCTTAATGACTGTGCGTAGATTGCTGCACGAGTCATGTATTTACAAACTATTTACATGTAAGAGAAAGGGTTGATGGTTTGTACCCTGGTATTATTAACCACTATATTCTACTGAAATAATACTCTAAATACTGAAATACTAATACTAGTTCTATAAATATGTATTTAATGTGTTACCTACTTTAATCTAATTTAAGGGAAGTAATCTAACTATTTAAAATGAAATTGATGTGAGATGAGTTATGTACCTTTCTGAAATGGGTAATGTGAAATGTAATAAATTATGTACCTTTCTAACATGGGTAATGTGAAATATAACAAAATTATAAATAATGTTTTTAAATGAAAAAAATATATGATTGATATGTTTACTCTAAATGGTGTAAATGATGTATGTTTATTTGTATAATTCTTTTATCCTATCCGGTGTAAATTAATCATAATATTAAATGAACAAGTTTGTTAAATGGACTGGTTCATTAAGATGGCATGAACTCTAAGTGAAATGAACCAAAGTGAAATGTAACAAACTAAATGGTACTATTACTATCTAAACTTTTTATCCTAGTTTATAATTAGCTGTTATTACGTTTAAATTACTATCCTAATCTACTTTTAAGCTAAGTAAGTGGGTAAATTAATGATCTATCTAAACTACTAAAAAAATGAAAACTATTATATTTCCTAAATCTAAATGTATCTTAGAGTGACCTAATCTAACTATAATTTATCACTATATTAAAACGTTATAATACATATCACAATGAGTCTATATATACATGGTATTTAAATACCTCAGGTTAGTCGTTGCCCTAATGTTTAGAAATTGCTTTCATTGGCATAATATATATACACAATTGTCCTGGGTATATTAAATACATTACACAGTCATACTTGTGTCCTATGGGTATTGCACCTGTAGAGTTCGCTGGTGTCGTAGACAAGTATTTTCGTGTCTGTTATTTATGTACTGTTCTGACACTGTTTTTCCCTGCTTAACACAGATGATTCACCGGAACACATATGGAGCTTAGTATGTAACGAGCTGTCTTAGTTCACACGGTGATATACTTGTTCTCGGAGCACAGTTCTTATTTTGCTGTCTACGGACACATGGTAGTTCACTGTTCTTAGTACATAGTTCAGAACATAATGTCTATGTATTCGTAAAATATTTCACATAGAATATTCTAATGTACTAATTTAACCTCTATTACTCTACACTCTCATGTGGAATCTCCGGTATTTCTACCTCAGATGGTCGACTAAGGGTATCAGCCAGAATGTTGTCCTTACCCTTAATATGCTCTATACTAAAAGTATAATTTTGTAGTATTAACGACCACCTGTATATACGGTCATTCCGATGCACACCACTTTGTATGACCGTGATTGGGGAGTTGTCAGTCTGGACAACGAAGTGAACACCCGCTAGAAATCGATGCAGCTTCCTCACCGCATAGATGACGCTTAGGGCTTCCAACTCTGATATGGAATATCTGGACTCAGCAGGTGTGATCTTGCGGCTCACGTAGCAAATCGGATGGAAGATGCCATCATAAAACTGGCCTAGTACTGCAGCGATGGAGATCCTGCTGGCATCTGTCCTAAGATAATAAACGAGCCTAGGATTAGGCAAGCGGAGGATTGGTACATTACTAAACAGGATTTTCAATTTTGACAATGCAGAAATTAATAATGCATCTTTGACATCTAATTTTACAGATGCTTTTAAAACATTTGAAAATACACTTGTAATTTCAGCTAAGTTTGGTATGAACTTGCTATAGTAATTTACTAACCCCAAAAGGCTTCTGACCTGCTTCTTTGTTGTAGGCATGGTCAGGTTCATAATTTTGGTAATAATTCTATTGTCAGTTTTTAGTTGACCTTGTGAAATGACATGACCCAAAAAATCAATTTCTTGTAGGCCCAATTCGACTTTGCTCGGTTTGACAGTGAGACCGAAGAGTCGCAACCTATCGAAGACATGTCTTAGTTTCAGTAAGTGTGTTGTCCAGTCATCTGTATGGACACATATATCATCTATATACGTCACTGTATTCGTCACTCCATGAAGTAAATCTCTAGTTAAGCGTACGAAAGTGGCAGGAGCGTTTCGAAGTCCGAAAGGAAGAAAACGCCACTCGTAAAGTCCTAAAGGTGTTGAAAAAGCAGTAAGATGAATGGATTGAGTCTGCATAGGGACCTGCCAATATCCCTTAGTAAGATCTAATTTAGAAAAGATTTTGGAGGTGGACATGTCAAGAATAAGATCTTCGCAGGAAGGAATTGGTTCTGCGTCGATCTTAGTGACGTTGTTGAGCTTTCTATAGTCCACACACAGACGAATTGTGGAGTCTTTTTTCTTAACTAGGACGATTGGAAAGGAGTACTCAGATGTAGATTTCTGGATGATCCCACTAGCTTCTAAATTAAGAATTTCCTTATTTAGACTTTCTCTATAGCTGAGTGGGATAGAGTACGGCCTGCATTTGATAGGCTTAGAGTCCGAAAGAAGAATGGAGTGCTCGATTCTGTCCGTCCTACCTGGAATGTCAGAAAATATGTCTTTATACTCCGTCACTAATTCTATTAATTGTCGTCGTTGTACGTCTGTTAGTCCCTGTTCTATCCGTATAGCTATCTAATGTCGCAGTCTTGTCCACAATAGGAACAGGTAGTTCCATTCCGTCGTCGTCTACCTGATTCAGTACGGTAGTGGTGCTAAGTGCGTTTTCTGTAATCTCACTAAGTGTATGCATCTCGTCGGATTTGCCAGTCTCGCTAACTAGTGTAGTTGCGTTGTGTACGTCTGTCGTCTCATCACTAGGTGTGGGTGCACTGTGTTCGTCTGTCTCTACTTCTGTCTCTTGTCGTGAAAAGTAGGGTTTCAACATGTTGACATGAAATATCTTTAAGTGTCCGTTTATCGATATTTCATAGTCGACATCTGAAAGTTTTTGTATCACCTTGAAAGGCCCTTGCATGAAGTTACCATTTTATTATGCTTGTCTGGTAGTAGCACCATTACGTCTTGATCAGTTTCAAGTGTTATGGGTCTAGCACTTTTGTTAGGACTGTGATGTTTGAGGATATCTGCACTGTTCACTGGAGTGAAACCATTCTTCTCCTCCCAGACAGATATTTCTTCATCTGTACAGTGCCTTAGCTGGGGTAGACACCCAAGAATTAAATCAGTACAAGGGTTGTCTAGTATTGCACAAGTAAAGGTACCAGAAAGGAACGGGGTGTTTATACGGGCTCTTGCCAGAGGATAGGTTTCTATATTACCAGAAAAAGTCCGGCATTTTACAGAGTCACCAGTATAATCCTTTGGATTAACAAGTTCCTTTTTCACACCAATAATAGAGCTCCCACTGTCAAGCAAACATCGGCATGGCTTCTCATTGACCAATGCAGAGTGAAACAATAGATTGCCTCTGGAGGCTATAGCTGCATTTGCATTCTCTACGGAGGATGTTACAATATGCCCACATGTAAGTTTGCCGTCTGCATGAAATTGGTGACATTGGTCACAATTGTCAAAGCTTAATACATCGTTCACACAACACACATCTTCAGATTGCTTAAAAGGTAATACATTCTCAACTTCACACTCAGTCTCACTACCACTATCAGAAGATGTATCAATCAAAATAGCATTGTTGGCTTTCATACGTTGGCGGCCCAGGCACTTATTTGAATAATGGCCGTAGCTGGAACAGAAGAAGCATTTGACTGCACGCCTGTATGCAGTTCTCTTGTTTTGTTGCTTCTTAATGACATTCTCAAGATGTGCCGGATAGTTAGGCGATTTATCACACATAGAATAAGTGTCATGCAAAAGTTGACAGTAGACTACATTTCGACACTTTCTTATCTTTCTTGTCGACTCTATGAAATGGTTTTCTATTACTCTGATAGTTTTTAGGTTGGTCCTTTACAAAAGAAACTATTTCAGAGTCGCTATTTGAAGTCTTAAAAATATCTCTATTTGAGGAAAAATATGCAGAGCCTTTCTTTTCAAATTGTTCTATGGTCTCAATGTCTGACTGCTGCAGGAATTTAGCAAAAGGAGATGGTATAGTGGATATGACTTTATCCATGGCTATTAAATTTTTAAGTCTGTCAAAGTCTTTTCCTATGTTAGCTGCATTAAGCCACCTATTTAGTACACTTTGGACATTTGAGACGTAATCAATGAAAGTCTCACTAGGTTTTGGTTTTAAATTTGAGAACTGAACCTGATACCCAGGGGCATCAAGTAAAAAGTGTTGCATTATCCTATCATGGATGTACTGATAGTTAGATCTAAGATCAGTTGGTATTGATTCTATCACCTTAAGGGGCTCACCACTCAGGTTCTTCATATAAATCATAGCCCACATCTCTATTGGAACTTGGTGGTATTTAAACTGATACTCGACATTTTCTGTCCAGGCTGATATGGAATCTTCTTTACAGAATGGTTTAATAATATTTTTGTATTTATTGAACTTATTTTCTTCTTGTTGACTTTTTAGTTTAGTAGCAGAGATCTCTACGTGTGAGTCTACATCCATACCTTTCATCTTTAACTGTGTCTCTGATTCCACTTGTATTTGTTTTTCCTTAACTCTTGCCATTTCATCTATCTCTTTTTGCTTTAGTTCTTTCTCCTTGATCTAATTGCTTTTGCTTTAATTCTAATTCCTTCTGTTTAATTTCCTTATCATGTTCTAACTGTTGTTGCTTAATCTCCTTTTGGTGTTGTCTTTCTCGTGCACGTTCATCTCTCTCCGCATCCTCTTTTCGTGCACGTTCAGCTCTCTCCGCATCCTCTTTTCGTGCACGTTCAGCTGTCTCAGCATCTTTTGCTTCTTTAAATTTCTTATCAGCATATTGTTCTAGCTCCTTTCCTGTGTATTGTAATTCTTTGCCTGCTTTTATGAAATCAGATAAAGTTGCCATGTTGTTGGGAGATTAGATAAATTTGACAGGCACTCAAATATCTACTCACTTATTTATCTTAGATACGGCTTATTTATCTTCGATATGTTATGTTTCTTAATCTTTGAGCACTACAAATTGTACTCTTAGTTTATAACCTGGAAAATTTTATCCTGAAAAACAGAGCACAAAAATATGCTAATGCATCACACGCTGAAAAAGAGATGCATTATTAATCACATTGCATGCCAAATATGTTGAGTATACTCATCTTAATGTTCCCGAAAATCAGGCACAATCCGTTTGGCAACTCAGGTCCCCTCGTTTGGCACTTCGGCATACACACGAGTTACTTTTCTAACCAGCTGTTGTTCACCCTGGTTCACAGAGCAGCAACAATTAACAAATTGCAAACGACATATCACTTTCGACAAATTGGTACAATCACAATGACATGCCCCCAAACAAATACAATGTATTTTAATTAATATTAAATGTCAATGTCCTGTCTTCGTTCTACCGTCTTATGCCTTTCGTTCCTAATCTAGTTTAATCTATGGAAGTGTTGTGCAGACCAAGTCTAATTTGCATAGCCAAAAGTAGTGCCATCGCGACGGTAAACAAATAGAAAAAGTACGAAAAAAATTCAATAACTGCTTTGAAATAAATATAAATGTAATAATAATGTTTAAATAAATAAATATATTCATTCACTAACTTAAATAAACAAATAATAGTTAATATAAAGCACAGATTCAGGCGGGCAGCAGCTTGGCGATTTGTAAACAATCAGATGCTGAATGCAAATGGCGTAAAACAACTGCTTGTCAATCGCAATACGTCAGAGGCGCAGCGCTATTTTTAGCTTGCAAAAATCGATAATGTCGCCGGCATGTGTATCGCTCCGCCATGAATCATATTTGATAATTATTCATAAACAAATAAGTAATTACATAAATAAATGAAAGAAAATCATAATATCAATACTTACAACTTCGAAGAACACATGATTATAAGTACACAATATTTCAATAAACACAAATAAACATTATTTTGTCACGATAGGCACAGCTTAGCTCGCAACTTGTTCTAGTCTGCACACGTCATCAGTCACTGACACAAATTAAACCTTGTAATTCACTACTAGTAACCTTAGTCTAGAGCCGTGGGTAAGTGTATTAGCTTGAACATTTGTCCAAGCCACACTTCTGACACCACATTAATCCTAGCCTGTCAGCAACCGATGTTTCAGGCATCACAGGATTACTTCTCTCGCACCACACAAGGAACTTGCAAGTCGTGTGAGAGGAAATAGATGATACATTTTATTGCCGTTGGCTCTTTACATTTACAAAACAGTCGCTATCAAATCACACACAAAGCCACAGAATTGCCTATCACTAGTTTCCTAACCCTATTGCTAATCTCTATCTACTTGGCTACAGAAACCCCTATCGACACTAAACGGTGCGCTCGCTAAGAAGTCAGTCCCCAGTCTGACTTTCCTACTCGCGTGGCTACACAGCACGCGGAAGGACCTTGTGCGTCCTTCGGCTTTTTGCGTGCTGTCACACTCAGCACGCTTATAGCAGCCGTCTCCTATTGAGTGGCAATCCACTTCTCCGTGGCTATCACGTAGGCGTGATTCTGCCGTGACCAGAGTACTAACTATCTGGTCGATACCTCCGTGTTTCATGAGAGAACTAGTTAATAGTCCCCCTTCCTATCACCTACCCTGCCCTCATATCGGGGCACTGTGTTACCTCTAATCTACTTGAGGTTGACCACTCTTCCCGGTGGTCTTCTATCTTGAGGCAGACCTCAGACCTCTATACTTCAGTCTTTGACAGTTAGTTAGTTAGTTCCGGTTCCAACTTCACGGCAACGGGTCATCCCCATTATGCTCCGTTCTGTGCCAGTGAATATCACACAACATAATCCTCACTGGCCAATGGGAAAAGTGGAACAGACTGGAGTCTCGGCAAGCCAACATCCCGCACAGGGACACTGTGCATAATGCCGCCGCCAGAATGCCAACACAAAAGTCCTCCACAAAACATACAGTTCATCGTCGGTAGAATCGGCAGTCACCAGAAAGACTTAATTGACCCGGGTTTTATCCCACGTGGCTCAGTCTCTTTCCGCAGGGCGATCGGTCGAAAGCGCCACACAAAGCACGAACTCCTCAGCTCCATCGACGACTCTCAGGAGTTTCCTGAAAAAATGCAACTGTGAACCAAAAAGGCACTCAATTCAGCGACCGCCGCCCACAATCATTCCGAACACGCAGTTCAAGCTACAAACAACCTCGGACATATATAAAAGCATTCCACACGAAATTCACAGCAAACAGTGTCGCGCCACGCACTCACTCATTAGCTGGGCGACGGAACCATGCATACCAGTCCAACATGAGGAAAATGCGAATGCAAACCGTAGCCAGAAGCATAAACACTCCAGAGGGCTTAATGTTTCAAATGCCTATCAGTATGAACGGTAAGCAAAGAAAGACAGTAATTCCTCTGGAACCCACAAAGCAAAGGCAATAGCACAAAAACTAAAACCCCACAGAGAATAGCACTAGAGACGGACATGAATAATACTGGAGAGAAGATGGCCAGTGCAACATTGGGAGATGAAAGGCAGAAGCAATGCAAAATAATAATAATAATAATAATAATAATAATAATAATAATAATAATAATAATAATAATAATAATAATAATAAAGAGAGAAGTAGAATAGAATATCACTATATGAAAATTTGTTTTTCATGCTATTGTCCTCCAAAGAATCTGAAAAGATGCTTGCAGCAAAGTAATCGAGTGTTGAAAATAATAGAAAAACGCCGTTCTTGCATTTAATAGACGTATTGATCCAGATGCTTGAGAAAAATAAATAAGCAGCAGAAGAAAAACAAGTTTATAATTATACTTTCTGTTGCGCACTCTGTCGGAAAATCCACAATTGTTATTGCAAGGTAGTGTACCATTTCCGCAATTCCCATCAATGAACAAAGCTTAATCTAGGAATCAGTGTTGTGGAGAATAACACAGATAATATAGGACACGATTTCATATTTCTGGAATACTCCATCAAACCCAGGAGGTTGTTTTTCAAGGGTAAGAATGTAGACAATAATTATTAGAGTAAACGAGTTCAACTTGGGACAATTACAATGAATTTTGACTTATTAGTTATTGTTTTAAAATCTGACCGAGCGCTATTGGGCTTTTGTTCCGAGTGCTGTGACGTCGACTATTGATCACGATACTGTTGTGTGACTTATGTCTTAAGAAGACAGAAAGTCAGGAATGTTGCTCCATTCTTTAATTATTTCTGTCACAGTTTCTTATTTAGGGACATTAAGCATACTTTATCTCAGTAGCTTTCTGAGCTTCCACTATCCTACCCATTGCTTAAATATACTTTGCTATGATTATGAAAATCACGTTCACACAGTGGGTAGAACGACCAAGTAGCGTATTTGGAAACAAGGGAATGCCCAATGTGCGGTGACGTCGTTCGACATAACATAACATAACATAACATAACATAACATAACATAAGATATTTAGTTGCATATCCTCTACAGGACAGCATAACATAATATAATATGACAAGACAGAAACAAAGTCCTTTGAGATATGGTCAGCTTGAGGAAGAAACACTGTAGAGGTAGCATGCAGAATCATCACATTCCACACTTGACCTAATAGATGTTACAATTACAACTCGTACCTCTGAAGGTTGCCCTGGATGATATTCTCAGTTATAAAACGAAACATGTTTATATCCATGTTAAAGTACAAATAAATGTTCACAACATAACATACCACTTGTTTCTATATCAAAGCACAGCATTCTATAATATACTATATACATTACTCAGCAGCAATACCTTCTGACTATAAGATACCATCTTCAACCTATTACGCTTCTAAATTACACTGCATTACATCCCTCTTTACCATACCGTAGGAGGTCGGCGTGGCAGCGGGGTTTAAAGCGCTTGCACTTAAACTTCCCGTGTGCTGACGGCGGGGTAGTGTGTTCAGTATTTACAACGGTTTGTTGGACTTCAACGTTCAGTCATCGTTCGAAAATAATCAAACGCAAATTATCTAATTAATAAGCCTGAGGTTGGGGTTGATCCAAAATCCTACATAGAACATGCACTATTTTTTTTTAACCACGTGGTACTGTACCACACCACAACCACACGTCACAACACTACATAACACTACTCGTTCATACACCACGCCATTCCCCACCACACAATACAGAGCATTGTATCACAAAATAATGCATCACAACAGACAACACGCAATTGTACTAAACTGCACAATATTACACGACAGTGCCTGTACGATAAAATACACTGCACAACAACATACACTATGTTACTACATACTACAACACACTATTTTACCACATTATACAAAACACACTACTGTACAACACACACTATCATACCAGATAACATGCATTGACACCTTGCTGTCTTGACAGACGATAGTTTGTTACGAGGGGAAGTCAATAAGTAAGTCACAAATGGATGTAGAAAAATAACTAAATATGATAACATCTTGAAACCAGTTTATTTTATACATCATTGTCCATTTATTTCTCAACATACTTTCCACCAACATTGATGCATTTAACCCATCATTTTATCAGACCTCCCAAACCGGGTGCATAGAACTGCGCGCTCTGATTTCTAAACTAAGCTTTCACTTCACATTAAACTTCGGCGTCATTCGCGAAATGTCTGCCGCCAAGGTGGGTTTTCAGTGGGCCAAAAAAGGTGGAAATCGCTAGGGGTTAAGTCGGGGCTGTAAGGTGGATGTTCCAGAACTTCTCACCTTCCTTTTGCCCACAAACAACGCACAACAGCATGTTGCTCTTTGGCTAAACACGCCGTAAGAACAGTCACCATTTTGTTTATGCGCTGCGCATGCGCATGAGACACATAGCGCCACCTGACGAACGGGAGTATAAAGTTCGATGTTGTTGTCACCTAATGACACATGTAGAAAACACCAACTACATTTCCCTGCCATCCCACATAATTGTGTGACTTACTTATTGACTCGCCCCCGTCCATTGTGCTTCAAAACGGCATAATAACTACAACCTATGGCGGTAGCGAATGTGACTGATCAGACCAATTCACGCTGTAAATGTTCGTCCACAATGGAAGCTAGAACAAAGCGATGATCCACGACTCTGGTGATAGTGTAAGATGGTTAAACATGACCGCCCACGCTTGTCACATGATGATGATGTGTCTGTCTGTTGTGTCTGTCAGTCCTCTACTGCATGTACTATGATTATCAATTCGACGCCCAAACGATACTGTTCTAGATCCTTGGTTTATATTTCCAATCATTCATCTGGGACCCTTGTATGGTTTTAAAAGAGTTTTATCATCTCATCTTGTTCCTCTTGTACCTTGCGGTGTCGAGGTGAAGTATAAACAGCGGGAGAGTGCCCATTTATGGGCTTCATGTATCGAGATTCCCGTGGACTCTGCTGTAACTTCTGACCATCGTTTACGTGGTCGGCCTCTTCTTCTGCTTCCATGTGGTCTGTACATCTTTGCTTATTGTGATATAATGTTAGTTGGTAATCTAGTTACACGGCCAAACCATTTGACTTGCTGCAGGGTTAGGATCGGCTAGACTCTCCCATGAGGTTTGAAAAGTGAAAACCAGTAGCCTGCCGATGACCTGCAGACTACACAAGTCAATCCCACCTCCCGGTAGTGTAGACCGGCAAATCATGACAGTGAGGTCATGGGCCAAGAGGCTCTGGCTCGCCAGGGAGGGCGGATTCTCCTTGGTCAGAATTTTGTCCCAAACCTGTGACTGGCCTAGCAAGCAAGCAGGGGATTTTCATACAGCTTGTAGAAAAACTAAGAAGTATTTAAAAAGTGTGCTTGTTATTTCTCTATCAGATGCTAACGTACCTTTTCGCTTCATTATTTACCCAAGTACGTTACAATACAGAACACTCAAGTACAATACCAAGGACTAAAATACAACACGGACATTCATACAGCATCACATACAAGTTAGCTGCATGTCCTTTACCAGACTTCACAGTCAACCACAGCATTTTTTACATGGAGACGTAACTTACAAGCACCTCTGAAATCGGAGTAGGTTCGCCTGATGACGAGAAACACTGGTAATAGGGAAAGCGAATCCACACACCAAAACTAGTCTAGTGCTACTAGAAGTAGCACTTGTATAGACTATGCTTGAGTTCAAAGCGAGCGAAAGCCAAAAAGGAAAAAAAAAGAGAGTACTACTTCTCCTAATTGATAAGTAAAGTAAAGGGCACATTTCCTCTCCTAATTGATAAGTAAAGTAAAGGGCACATTTCCTCTCCTAATTGATAAGTAAAGTAAAGGGCACATTTCCTCTCCTAATTGATAAGTAAAGTAAAGGGCACATTTCCTCTCCTAATTGATAAGTAAAGTAAGGGCACATTTCCTCTCCTAATTGATAAGTAAAGTAAGGGGCACATTTCCTCTCCTAATTGATAAGTAAAGTAAAGGGCACATTTCCTCTCCTAATTGATAAGTAAAGTAAAGGGCACATTTCCTCTCCTAATTGATAAATATAGTAAAGGGCATATTTCCTCTCCTAATTGATAAATATAGTAAAGGGCATATTTCCTCTCCTAATTGATAAATACAGTAAAGGGCATATTTCCTCTCTTGTAGATATACTGGGTATATGGTGCTAGCTACATATGTTTTGAGTAGTCGATGCTCAGAGTGTGATGTGGTCATTGTCACATGGGACGCCTTTATTTTCCAGCATATTTCTTGGAACCCACTGTAGGCTGGGTCGACTTTATTTCTCCTTTTAGTTGTAGCAAAAGCAATAATAGCGGTAGTATATTTAATAGTAGTTATTTTTGTTGCAGCTGTTTTTGTAGAAATCAACATACTTGTTGCTGTTGTAAAGATGAAAGCTCTGAAGTTAAAACAAGAACAAATTGCTACCGAAAATGAATGTAATAAATAATATTGATGAAAAAACAAAAATAAAAATAAGATAAATGCGAAAAATATAGCCAACGAAAGAATAAGTTAGACTATACCAACAATATGAACACATTTTGAGTCACAAACGAAAAATTAAACGAGAAATGTAAATCTTACAAATGGCGATAAAAATGTCAAAGTTACTCAAAGAAATGAATGAAGGGTTGTCCCCAGGATTCTGACATCATTAAGACATTCATGATGGTCTGTCGACTTCCTGCTGTGCACTTGGACGGGCGCTAGTTTTTGTTTCATCCGCACCTTGCCAACTGTCAGTCATAGGGAATTGATGGATGTGTTTAGTTGGACGTTACCAGGGTTTTATTTCGCTACTGCTGTCAATCATCTGATGTGTGACGGTCAACAGGACGCGTTGATATGTTTGTGTGTCGGTGAATGTAGTTATGTAGACACAAGAAATAAATGGGGAGAACCGTTGAGGTCCACTAAGACGATTAAACAAATAAACACACATAGTATTATTTGGCGCTCACAGAAGAAGAAGGAAATAGAGATTAGAAGACGCACTAGACAACATAAAATTTGAAAGCTATAATAGTTATCCGGTTGGTAACTATTATAGCTTTCAAATTTTATGTTGTCTAGTGCGTCTTCTAATCTCTATTTCCTTCTTCTTCTTCTGTGAGCGCCAAATAATACTATGTGTGTTTATTTGTTTAATCGTAGTTATGTAGGTAGGGTAACATTCCCGCGGATTTTATTTGGGTGGTTGTTTGGAAAAAAAGGACGATATGGCGATGGACAGATAGAGAGACATACAGTCAGATATACATACAAGTAAATAGACAGACATTCAGACACACAGACGTGTTGGAGGGTGGGTAGGTAGGTAGTAGGTTGGTAGGTTGTTAGCTAGACAGACTTGTAGGCGGGCGGAAATATGTACATATGTGCAGACAGACATATTAACAGATATGAGAGACTGGCGGATGGATGGAGGGACACACACACACACTCGCGCGCGCGCACACACACGCACACGCATACGCTTACGCTCCAGAGCCGATGGTTTGCACTGCCTAGTATCATTCCATATGATTGTACCATGTCTTTGATGTCGTCAATCCATTTTCTTCTCAGTGTCCTCTTGCTCTCGTATCAGATCTTCTTTGATGATGGGCCAGCGCTGGTAGTTGATCGTGTTGCATTCTAACGAGATGGCCGAACCATTTGATCTTTTGCCTTTCAATAAATGTACCCTTTACCTACTGTCCGTCTGATAACATAATTTCTTATTCGGTCTCGGATAGTTAAGTTGGCAGCTCTCCTCAAGCATCTCATCTCGCAGGTGTTCATTTTACGTATGTGGGATTTGGATAATATCCAAGTATGACACTATTAGCATAGGGTTGGTGTGAATATGCTATTTATTATCTCTTGTTTTGCAAACACAGGTATATCTGGATATTTCAGTATGAGTCATAGTTGATATATAGAGAAACAAAATAGTGTAACAGAAAAATAAAAGTAACTTTTCGTGTCCACGTTGATTATAATAAAAGCAATTTTGTCGTGAAGAAACATGTAAACATTAATAACACATCAATGTGGTGACAGACGTTTGCCAAAGTATATAAAGGCCACTTGTCCATGGGTCCTGATTCTCCAAGCTGATTAAATGGGTAGACAATTAGATCGTACTACGTTTTGGACAATTGAAGAAAGGATAACTGTAATAATTTTCACAATAAATCGGAGTGTGGACTTGATCAATTTGGGAATGAAAGCCATATTGCAAATAGTGCTGTTGGGATGTAAAGTACTGGTCCGTCACATATTCTAAGATAAACAATATTGCTGGTGGGATGTAAAGTGTTGGGAGGTCACATATTCTAAAACAAACAATACTGCTGGTGGGGTGTAAAGTGTTGGGAGGTCACATATTCTAAGACAAACAATACTGCTGGTGGGATGTAAAGTGTTGGGAGGTCACATATTCTAAGACAAACAATACTGCTGTTGGATGTAAAGTGTTGGTCCGTTACATATTCTAAAACAAACAATACTACTGTCGGATGTAAAGTGTTGGTCCGTTACATATTCTATAACAAACAATACTGCTGTTGGGATGTTAAGTGTTGGGAGGTCACATATTCTAAGACAAACAATACTGCTGGTGGGATATAAAGTGTTGGGAGGTCACATATTCTAAAACAAACAATACTGCTGGTGGAGTGTAAAGTGTTGGGAGGTCACATATTCTAAGACAAACAATACTGCTGTTGGGATGTAAAGTGTTGGTCCGTCACATATTCTAAGACAACCAATACTACTGTTGGATGTAAAGTGTTAGTCCGTTACATATTCTAAAACAAACAATACTACTGTTGGATGTAAAGTGTTGGTCCGTTACATATTCTATAACAAACAATACTGCTGTTGGGATGTAAAGTGTTGGTCCGTCACATATTCTATAAAAAACAATACTGCTGGTGGGGTGTAAAGTGTTGGTCCGTCACATATTCTAAGACAAACAATACTGCTGTTGGATGTAAAGTATTGGTCCGTTACATATTCTAAAACAAACAATACTGCTGGTGGGGTGTAAAGTGTTGGGAGGTCACATATTCTAAGACAAACAATACTGCTGTTGGATGTAAAGTATTGGTCCGTTACATATTCTAAAACAAACAATACTGCTGGTGGGGTGTAAAGTGTTGGGAGGTCACATATTCTAAGACAAACAATACTGCTGTTGGGATGTAAAGTGTTGGTCCGTTACATATTCTAAAACAAACAATACTGTTGTTTGGATGTAAAGTGTTGGTCCGTCACATATTCTATAACAAACAATACTGCTGTTGGGGTGTAAAGTGTTGGTCCGTTACATATTCTAAAACAAACAATACTGTTGGTTGGATGTAAAGTGTTGGGAGGTCACATATTCTAAGACAAACAGTACTGCTGGTGGGATGTACAGTGTTGGTCCGACACATATTCCAAGACAAACAAAACTGCTGGTGGGGTCTGAAGTTTTTGTCCGTCACTTATTCAAGACAAACAATACAGCTCGTGTGATGTAAAGTGTTTGTCCGTCACTTATTTTAAGACAAACACCCGAAGCAGAAACTTGCCAAGGGTATGTGAAGTGTTCGGACCATCACATTTGGAGTGCACGGAGGGATAGGTGGTCAGTCTTTCTCTCCCGTAGCGAGCGACGAGCCCAGGTATCGAACCTTGGTCCGATCGCGCCCATGTCAATTTCAGCGCAGTTTCCTAACCTTTCCGTCAACACGCTCGCCTCACACATTCCAAATCTTATCATATTGAGGTGAGGTGACTAGTATTTTTTTAAAATTCTTTATGGGCTTTCATTTCCAGACAATTCCAAGGGGTGTGTTAAAATGATCCCTTTCAAGTTGCTTATTACTGAATCGATTTTCTATTTGAACTGGTTGGAGAAATGAATCCTGGAAATTGAGCCCAGACCACCATCTGGATATAAAATTATAATTCTGATTGTCACTTTCTTTATCCTTAAATCAACCCCTATAATTTCTATTTGGTTGATTGCGTTCACAGATACTTCGCTGCCTGATATTATATTTAGCGAAAGTATTAGACGCCCCCCTTGTGTCCTTGGCGGTTGACACATGTGGCCTGATATCCTTTCACTGAAAATTTGTGATGGGTGATGACGTTTGGATGCATACATGCCATGTCCATTTTGTCTTCAAAAGGCGATTTATTAGGGGAGTTTTTCTGTTTGTTAAGGACTCCTTCGGCGTTCCACTGCAGTATGTTTGTTGACCGCTATTTTTGGCCTGTGGCTCTTACCATATCCTTTTGTGCTTCGACTCTACAGAACAAGGAAAGGTGGCCAATAGTCGAATTGAAGGAATTTCTTCGAGACGAGGAGGTTCAGCACTATTACTGCCAGACTTGAATTAGCACCATTCTGTTTTATTTTACTTCTTGTCATCATCATAAAGCGAGTTGAACTTGTTCGACAAGCCTGTGGCTAAGCACGCCCGATTTGGACAAGCACCTTTTCTAACTTGCTTTTCCTAGCTTTTCACTGTCCCCAGTCTACCCACAAGGCAACGAGTTTGTGTTTAACTTCGTCTGGTCCTTATCCCTTGATCTGTCCAACATGGGCGACCCTAACAGTAGTTACACATTTTTCGTCTTGTAGCCCTTGTGATCTTCTTGTCAGTCCACATCCGCCTGTCTCGTGTGCCGCCTGTCATTTCTGCAGCCGATGTTCCTACCTGCCATGATGTCAAATTGTCCAGCATCTCCTCTCTTGGTCATTTCATGTTTCTCCTTTCCTCCAACTTTTTTGTTGTAACGACATACTTCACCTTGCCCATTTTCTTGACATGTCCAAAGAAAGCGGACATCTTCTGTATCGAGTAACAAGTTCACTTTTAGAGTGAACTTCTTTTAAGACATTGTCGTTACACTTTTTGTCCTTCCACGGTGTTCTCACCTTTTGTCTATAGTAGCTATGCTACTGCTGATATATCTCCTCGAGTCATTATAGCACACAAACTCTCCACCATTTCAAGGTGGAGACACAGCGGACGGGTAGCCACGTATAATAATGAATTTTCATTTGATCTATCACTATCCAGTGCCACTTATTGGGTTCCGGAACGTCAACCATGCCTTGGCGACAAAATTGAAAGATGATAATCATGGCAATGCATGTCCAACAGAGTAAACATTAACAACTAAATGTGCACGTTGCTTGATACTGTTGACAAGAACAATTCAAATAATTGCGAATTGTATGTTTTAGTTGTTACTAAAATGCATGAAAGGTAAATTGAATAGTGTTAATTGTTTTACTCATTCCGGCATTACGGTTGCGGTAATTACCTGTTTCATTCTTCAGATCTCAACCAGCACTCTTGCCTCTGTTGAACACTGTATTCAAGAATTATTGTTTGACCCAACTTCAAATGTCTCTAAACATTTCATAAAGGTTATTTGCTGTCATTTCTTTTTGACCTTCTCTTTATGAGCCATTTAATGCGTCGCAAGACTCCGATAAGAACATTGCTTGCAGAGTTTAAAAAGGAAACAAAAATGGAAATCCAAGAATTCCTTAACATTTTTGCAATACAAGATTTGAACATCAATGTTTGACGAAGAAGCAATTACTTCTTTACTGACACGGTGCGTGACATTTTCAAAGCTAACAAATTATTTACTCCCTCGCGCAAATGAACTTCTTTCTCTCCTCCTCCTTCTTCTCCTTTCTCCTTCTACTTTTTCCGTTTCTCTCGCCGCAGTTGCCTCTCCTCCTCCTTCGCCATTCCTCCTCATCCTCTTCTGCCACTCCACCTCTGCCCCTCCTCCTCATCCTTCTCCAGCTCTTGTCTTCTTCTTCTTCCTTCCTCTTCCTTCTGTTTCCTTCTTCTTCGTCCTTCTCTTCTTCTTTCTCCTCCTCCTCCTCCGCCCCCTCCTCCTCCTCCTCCTCGTTCATATATCAAGTATAATGCGCGATATCTAACTTTGCGTCTCTCAAAATCAGGACAATATATCCGACTATTGCATTCATTTGTGTACGGGTTACCTTCGTCAGCCTGACTGTATCCAAAGTAACGTGGGTATGTTTTGTAACGTGTGCAACTTGTGCACTGGACTTCGCGTTTTTCACCAGCATTCGAGAACTCAAAATATCTGTCTTACAGCCCTAAAGATCGGAAGAACATCTATTTCATCAAAAACCAATAGTTGTGTACAATTTGCAAGCGGATCTCGAGGTTGAACTGGTGAATTTCTGAGCCTGAAGCAGACACTGAGACCTCTCAGACACATCTTCCCCCTTTGCCATCGTCCCCAGTGTTCAAAATGTACACCTATGCAGCTGGTTGCCTCTACTTCCAAATGGCCCTAATGGTTTCCCCGGATTTGTTACATCCGTATATAATGTAACCTAAATGAAGCCTACATTCACAATCACGTGTCTTAATTCAGCTAAGACTTTGATAGTTGGCTGATGGCTTCGTTGCTTGTTTCGTTGGTTAGTTAGTCGGAAGACTGAGTTTAAACGCTCAAGTCTGATTCATATGTAGCCATATCACGATTGAGAAAGAGATTTCGGAGTGGCTGGGATTGTTACCTTCACAAGCTCGTCCAAATAGACAACTCTTGAGTTAAAGTACACGTCTTCCATCAGCGTTGCTGTTCGTCATTTGGAGGCAACAGACTCGAACACCGATGTGGCCACAACAGCTTAGAATTATTACCTTGTCTAATGTCCTCTAATCTCAGTTTAGGTGCCCTACTTCTGTCAGTGCCAGTCAATACCCTTAAATTTATTTCTCATTTGCTGCTTATAGGCGTTTCATTGTCAACAGACTGCAACCAAATTCTCGGATAGAAAAATGAAGGACGAAAACTAAACCACATAAAAATCAAAGTTATGGCTATGACGAAGGAAACATGCAGCCAAAATGCACAGCGACAGCAAGCGAGATAACATTGAAACAATTAAGAAGTTTCAATTATCCAGGGTCTGTGGTAACATCAGAATAAACAAGTAACACATAGATAACTCACAGAATAAGTTCAGCAAATTCAGCATTCAATAAAACACGAGTAAAATGTCTCTGTCGATGGAAATCAGACAACGGATTTTACGTTATATACCGCCCGTGCTACTGAATGAATCACGTAAGCCCCGCAGAGTAAACTAAAACATATATTTACACTCCTTGGGGCGTAATAGACATCAGGTTGCTAGTCCCATGTTTGTATAATTCTTCGTAGATTGCTAAACATCCAATAGATGGTTCAACATTATCATTAAGTCCCTCGCAGAAAATTGACCTCGTCACAGCCCACTGACAAGATTCTCCATCTGTTGCCCGCTGTGTGTTGTCCGTTGTATGTTGCCTGTTGTGTGTTTCCCGTTGTTTGTTGCCAGTCATGTGTTGTCAGTTATGTGCTGTCAGTTATGTAGTGCATTTTCATGTCCCATATATTTTTAATCTTCTGTGCTCACCTCCGTTTGTATCTTCCTCCGTCTAATCTAATTTGTGTTTTTTTTTCTTTCTACGTAAACTACTGTGACATTTGATGTGACGAAAATTAATGTCTGAGACTTGATGCTGTTTTCTACGATGTTCAGATCTTGTGGAATCAGTTTGATTTCTTCTTTGTAATCCACGATATTCTAGGTCATGTTCTGTAGCATTTAATTTGGAAAGTCAGTATCACTATCTTCAGTGATTACAAAATGATCCATGACCCATATTCGTATGTCGCCAGAGAAAAGATGCAAGTTCTAAAACGTGTTTCATTTATTGGTTTTCCAGTATCGTGCCGTGGGGTTTTTTCCTTGTTAAAACATGTCCACTGCGAACAGGCCAATTCATGTAGACATTTGATGATCCCCACCAGGACAACATAATCGTCATGTTTGGATCATATTTTATGACGAGGGTGCCTAGAGAAGCATGTAACGACCTGGGACATCCAGGTTGTTAGACACAGAAATCGAGAGAAGTAGAAAATGCTGGATTGTTTGACAGAGTGGCATGCAAGCCTATCAGTGATATAACATATCAAGAACATTGTGGATAAATGTTTATGGATGAACATCATCGCCAACCCTACTCGGCATAGCCCAAGATATTATATATATATATATATATATATATATATATATATATATATATATATATATATATATATATATATATATATATATATATATATATATATATATATAAAACTCTATATATATATATATTAGACCCAAGCTAGTATCTTAGACCCAACATGATATTCTGATGCGTGTTTGATATTTGTTCTATGTCTGATTGCTAGAAGTTTCTGAAACCTATAATGCTATAGAAAAATGACTAGATAGGGATCATGTCCATATTCTATTATTATAGGTTCACCTAATGATAGACCTTTCTAGTGATTACACATTTCAATAGGTATTTAGTTGCTCCTGCGTTGAAGTACATTTGTTCCTTCAGCGAAGGCTGATGTCATTCGGAGACGACAAAATGGAATTCCATCAAATACAGAGGATCTTGAAAAACTGAGAATGGAAAGAGAGTTGACAAAAGAAATAAAAATGAGGCAAGTGAAATATTTCGGTCACGTTAGAAAACATAACGCTTTTATAAAAACCATACTGGAGGGTAACGTTGAGGGCAAGCTAGTAAGAAATAGACAATGATTCAAGTGGGAAGATAACATAAAGAGAAGGACGAAGAGCAATCTGACAGAATACACAATCAAGGCGAGAGACAATCAGAGTTGGAGATCCATTGCAACCAACCTTCATTGTGGAGAGGGCACCTGATTGATTGATAACTTTACGTTTTACTGTAGTCTTTACTCACCTGAAGAGTAGGAGCTCAGCGAAATAGTGGTTAGCGCACTTACCTGCCCAGACAGTGGTTAGAGCACTTACCTGCCCAGATAATGGTTAGCGCACTTACCTGCCCAGACAGTGGTTAGAGCACTTACCTGCCCAGATAATGGTTAGCGCACTTACCTGCCCAGACAGTGGTTAGAGCACTTACCTGCCCATACAGTGCCCTTAACTAATCCCCATCTGATGCAGGATGATTTTTTCCGAACCAATACGGCTTCAACCCAGCCTAATAAAAGAGCCTGAAAATTCGACAATTTTCCGAATTATTCAATGAATTGCAGGGGAGGAGAGGCGACGAGGAAGGAAACTGAACCACTCCACTTATCTATCGTGGACTAGAATATGTGAAAGCCTAATTCTTCACCTCCGAGCCACAGCATCTGCTATGGAATTACCTTTACATTTATTGTTGTTGTTCCTCTAATTTATGACGGACTGCTAAGTGTTCAAAGAGTGTCGATCAAAACCTATATATTTCTTTCTTATGTTGCTTTTGCTAGTTTAATATGAAATAAATGTTGAGTGTCAATGGGGCCAACACCATATACCCAATAACATGTTTACCTGAAATAGGGCCCGTTCTTTTACTGTGCTTTACGCTGAAGACCGTCGAGCTTATATTTTCCTGTCTAACATCGGCGAGATGTAAAACAAGAAGCATTTACATCCCGCACAAATCCCCTTTGCTGTCGCATTAATGTCACAACACAGGACTCGCCGAACCCAAGAACCTTCGAGAAGCGGACTGTAATGATCAAGTTATAAGGTGATCAGTTGTCACAACCTGTACCTTGTAAACTAATGTGTTTCTTACAGGTTCTGCTGGGGCTCTCGCCGTGTCATTACCAACCTTTGGGATGTTTCGTGAGTTCTCCAATAACCAGTTGAATTCTCTGTTCAGTGTTGTTTTAACGGAGTTATTTATTTTAATGCATTCATGGTATATATTATATACGTGTGCGAATATGTGTGTGTGTGCGTGCGTGCGTGCTAATGACAAGCTACGGTAGTTCAGTGCTTAGTGCGTTTCCTTAATAAGACAGTGGTCAGAGTTCAATTATCTGCGTTGGTAGGATCTGTTGTTTTCATCCGGATAGACTCAACGTCGACCCAGGCTCGGGAAATTGGTAGCGAATATTTTGGAGAAATTTCTGTGAATTGCCTGGGAAGGAAGAACGACAACGAAGAGAACTGACAAACCATGTCATTATGACTATGCTCGGGATAAGTGGAAATCCAAGACTTCATGGACCCGCTGTAGCGTGGTCGCTACATCTGCTTACCGGCCCGATGACTATAGGTCTAGCTTGCAGAGAGGAGGATTTTTAAATTGACCAGGGCTGGCGTTACCTGCCAGACGAAAATCGGAACCAGGAAATGCCTTGGGAAGTTAAGGTCGCCTGCGTTACATCGATCACAACACCCCTGGATGTATAAACATTTGGGATTAGCAACATTCACCCAATACGCCCCAAGGCGTGCAAAAGGTAGGGACTACGAGTTAGAATCGCCGAATTTAACCGGAAATATATTTGCGGCTTTGTTCGGCTACTATTTTTTGTGTCTCCGATTTAAGGACATTTAGAGTACTCATGATGATAAATTCTCCGATTATTTTAAGATCGCGTTGAAACAGACACCGATTAGTTGGTATAGATTTTCCCCCCAAAGAAACCATTTAACTTTACCAAATACACAATGTTTCATACCCTTGCGGAAATAACGTCCATGTGTGTGTTCATCTGTGTAGTTTATTTCATCCTTGCATTGTGTTTGTATTTGTCGATTCTACGATGTTTACACGATTAAGGTAAATAACAAAGTTAGTTGCATATCCTTTAAAGGACGTCGCAGTCAACCCCATCATTTTTGAATGCTTGTGACTTCTTGGCAAGTTTTATGTTCAGTAGTTTGCCATTGATTTCTGAACGACCGGGACTCATACCATGTTGTGAAAACCATCACAAGGCGGTCTGCTGTCAAATTACCCACAGCTGTGTTTGGAACACGATATGAGGGATTACGAATTACCTCCGTAGCTCCTTCGATACAGAGCTTGCTGATAGTAATAGTAATTAATAAAAACATTCTCAACGAGTATTTAATGTAAGTGTTTATATATTTACTTGAGTGTTGCGCATATATTGACTCTTGATTAGAACACGAGAACTACATCCACACATATTGATAGACACTCTTACAATACAAGAGAACAGACGCCGAAGTGAGAATAAATATCAGATAACAGAAAGGTGTAACGTTTACACCCAAACATTGGAACAGACAGCATCAATGACCACATTTCCACCACAAAGAAACAAATGCACTTGGACATTCGACCAACTAAAGACATACAAAATGGTGTCGTCAGTAGCAAGGTCTATTCAGTTACCCAGCTGAACCAACAATTGTGGAATGTGACAGAAATTCGTAACCAATCATTAATATAGCACAATAGGTGTCACATTCTTTTATGTTAACCAGTATGAACTGGAAACAAATAGGTATATTAAGTTCCTGCGAGAAGAAACGTACTAAACATCAACACGTTGCATGTACCTTACAAGGAGATCCATCTCGTTTCCCGAAATACAGGTGAAAATCCGAAATCAGAAGCACTCAATAAATGTATAAAATGAATAATATAATAAAATAAAAATACACACAAACGCGTACAGTACGACACACAGGACGGCCGACGTTTCGATTGTCAGAATCTTTGTCAAGGACAGGACAACACGGATAGATAGGACAACGAAATATAAAAAAAGCACAAAACTAAAAATCACAACCACTATGTATCCATGTGGGAGCAGAAAAGACGGATTTGCCAGGTGCGAAGGCACTCTTGGCTGCAGAGCTTAAGTATAGTAGGTTGCCAGATAGGATTTACGAAAACAAAAATGCGAACAGTCTGATATGAAAATATAAGGGTGTGGAGACAGTGGTATGAATATTGGGGGGGGGGGGGGGGGGAGAAGGAG
>JACEFZ010023989.1:82500-150000 GCA_014155875.1 Cepaea nemoralis
AGAGAGAGGGGGGGGGATATAGAGAAAAGAATGGTACGTATTGGCATCGGGATGAAAACACAATAAGGCACAGTTAGTCCCTTATACGGTTGAACAGTGTGAGGTGTTAGGTATTCACATATACTAGGGCACTGTATAATGAATCGGGGTCGCCAGATCCCTGTCCCGTGGCCTTTCCGTCCCATACAATTCCCAGAACGTTGTGAACAGTGTCTGATACCCATTATTTATAAAGCTGGGTCGACCACAAGGACTGATCGGGAAAAATCAGTCAGCCGCTGATGGAAATGAAGCCCATTGTTGTGGCAGGCGAGCGAACTACTAATCATTATGTCACGATCATATAGCAGATTCTTTCAGAACGTCGCTCTCACCGAGGCTGGCCGAAAAGTGTCTGGATCTTTTGCCGGTTCCCTCGCCTCATGCGTTTTCGTATCGGTTGTTTTTCAATGTCCTACGTCCCTCTACGTGCTGGCAGACCCGTGCCTATTCGTTCAAGGACTTTGTCTTCCGTCGCTGTTCTTCCCCAGCTGCTGTGATCGTTTAATTATTTCAGTTTCCGAGACATGATGCTTGGTTTGAGTCACCTTTTTTCCATATTCAGATCTGGTTGCATGTAGATATTTTTCTTCGTCTTGGTCCACGGTTTTCTAAAAAATAATTGTAAGTAACGTAAGAACAAACGACTTGATCTTCGTCTGTATCGATTACGAAATGGTCCATGACCCACATATCCATCCTCGTGCTAGTCGAATCATCATGTCACCGTGTGTGTATTGTAGGGATATTGTGCTATTCTTCTTCTTCGTGTGTTCGTTCTTGAATGTTTACACCGACAGACAAGTTGTAATGCAGTCAACAATTGTATGGAGCTCCTCTTGTGTCCCCTACAGTTTTGAATGCAGTGCAGTCTAACTAGGCCAGTATTGCCTTCTTTGCTGGCTTGTACTAGGGGAAATCCTAATGAACATGCTCTGCAGTTTGATCACACTACACGCATGAGCACAGACCAAGCCTTAACATATGCTTCTTCAGTCTGTTATGACCCATCGGAAGCTTTATAAAGCTCTTTCTCTTCTTCTTTCGTTCTCTTGAAATGTGTTGTCTATATCTGCAATGTTGTTTCCTGTATAAACTTTACTGCCTTGTTAAGTTCACTCAGTGGTTCATAAAATTTATCTTCCACTGTTGTCTCTCTGGGCCATAAGAAAACACTAGTGGCACTAGATATCGGGTTGTGTGTTCACAGATCTCTGTGTTAGTTTCCTATATTGCATAGTTTCCGAAATGTGTGGATACTGTACTGTATTATCATAATCCTACACATCTCCACAGTCAAGGTTGAAGGTCATGGATGTTCATAAAACAAAAAGTAATATGGATGTCCAGCTGTCTCTGTCCTGACATTCTACTAGTCTTGATGAAGACCATATCTTGACGGCATGTTTTATATCTTCAACTTATTCTAGCTCTTTTGTCCTCAACTACTTCTTCCATTATAGTTTTCAGCACATTGTATGTTGCCTTATCAGACTAATATTGAGTTGTTCTAGAATAGTGGTTCTCAACATTTTTTGGCCCGTACCCACCTTCACCATATTTTCAGAACGTCACCCCCCCCCCTTTCCTATAAAAAATTTAGCCCGTGCCCCCTTTACCGTGTTTTCAGAACGTCATTCCCCCCCCCCCCCCTTTCATATTTCCTATCTAAAATCCCCCACCCCTACACAGTATACGTAAAAATGGAAGGTAAATTTAATAGCACATACTAAAACACGTCTAGACATCCACATAAAACATGATTTGTGGGTCTACTTACTTTATAAAATGAATTTTAGAAGGATGAAACGCACATAACTGTAAAGTATGAAGGGAAAAACAATATCAAGTAATCGGTTCTTGTATTAACGCGAACTTGAAATGGTCTTCATCCCCCCCCCCCCTGGAAACCCTAAAATTCCACCCTGGGGGGGGGGGGAATTCCCCACCAGTTGAGAACCACTGTTCTAGAACTTCCTTGCTCGTTTCATTTCCATCGATGAAACACTCGCCCAAGCGTTCCTAAGACCCACATTAGATCTTCTTTTGCTATTCTTTATTCCCCTTTGGAATATAAGCCCTCGGCAATTTTACGTCAAACCGTCCCATCTTGTACTATCTCCTACAGCTCCTCCCAAGTCTTACATATTTCTAGCATTCCGGGTGGCAGTTCTTGAGATTTTCCTCGGGAAAGGAATCAGTTTGGTGTTCCAGACTTCCTGCGGCTGTCTCTGTGTTGCGTCATACGAGTATTCCTTCTAGAACAGCGGTTCTCAACCTTTTGTGGCCCATGCACCCTTTCATCATATGTCAAAATGTCATTCCTCCCTTTCCAGCGAAAGAAAGAAAAATTCCCCTCTTTCCAAAATTGACAGCCTCAAAAGGTGCATTTTTATATTCACAATATTTTATTAACACAGCAAATTAATCATTTTACAATAAACAAACAGTTAAAACGTCAAATAATTGTCACTTAAAACAGGAGACCAGAATGCCAGAAAATTGTGCTTCATCAAATAAAACGCTCAATAGAAAACCAGGATGTTGTGCCTGAAGCCGTTTTGAGTCTACAAATCTGTTGTTTTAATTCTCCATTGGAAACCCTGAAATTTCCCCCTTGGGAGGAATTTCCCACTGGTTGAGAACCACTGTTCTAGAAGAATTTACTTTCATGTAGGTTGGCTGAGTTCTTAATTTCTTATCTTTGGCCTTCTCATGGTTGGTTGGATTATGTTGCCATTTTCTACGAGATGGGATAGTCAATCCGACACAGTCTCTCTTCTCACGATCATGAAAGGTTACAGTGTTATTATTCTTGACTTCACTTAATAGTCCCGGTAACACAGTGTCACTATTATTTGCTTCACTTAATGATACCGGTAACCCTGTGGCGAAAGCTCACATTTAAAGAACTTTACTTTATGCTTCTTATGTGTTGACGAGTTTCATGTTTTCTCACAATACAGCAGGGTTGAATACACACGGCCTTTGATCAGCCTCAATTTCAGTTGTTGTGTTATTTGTTCGGAGAGAAGCACATGTTTCATATTGTTCATTGTACCTTTGTCATTTCCATTCTTTTCGCAATGTCCATACTACACTTCAGGGAGGTTTTTTTTTCTGAAGGGGCCATTATATTTATAACACCATTCGACTTAACAATTAGTCTACTATATTTCGTTAAAGATGTAATCACCTTACCTTAATGTGATGGCTAGAACTACTTCTCTTTGGTGAGTCTTGTGATGTGGGCTCATTCTGATGATGTTGCTAGCAGATTTATTGATGATTGTTTATACAACTTCTAGATTTATGGAATTTAGAGTCCCGCCTGCGGTATCCTTGACAGGGCCAGGCCGAATAATTTCGCTGTCTTTATGCGCCCTTAGCCGGACTTTCCTTGCCGCTGTCATACGCACTGCCTCTTGTCAATGTTTGACCAGGATAAAATAGTCTGATACCTGTTTCAATATTTGTTTATACAGTATAAATGTCAAATGTTATTTGTACCGTTATGTAGAAATCACCGTGTTCACAAAGTGATGCGGAGCTAGCGGACATCCTTAATGTCACCACAGTGACTAAATTAACTGATTGACATTCATAGAAGGGGCAGCTGCCGTAAGGCTCTGGCCAGCTCTCTTTCCTTCCGGCCAGTGGCCATGTGATCGAATGCCCATCAAGACCAATGTAAAGGGCACCAACCTTTCTCCTGGAGATGTAAGCCCCTTTTCAGAGCTCAAACGACCTGCGCTTCGGTGTAGCGGATGTAAGAGTTAAAACTGGGTATCCAGATTATTCACCAACTAACCAACCAACGAGAAACGGTACTGTCCAGTACCGTCTCCTTTAAAAAGGATATATAATTATCGTGATACGGAAAATCGATGACACGCATCTTGAAGCGACCCGATATTGCTGTCCTAGAACTGTCTCAGTATGTTCACCATCCATATGTGCCGCGTTTCCCAGAAAATAAGACCCATCTCTATAATAATTCCTAGCACGACTTTTCAGGATACGTTTAATATAAGACCTACCCCTTAAATAAGTCCTAGTTAAGATTATCAGCTAGAATGAGAGACTTGCTGCCGAATGGCCAGTTGTAGTACAGACACCACTGGTGCGCACTTGATAATGAACGGATGTGGTTCATAATTCAATACGTCACTCGTGTGAAATAAAGTTACCAATGCACTACAAGCAGGCTTCATGGACAATGAATGCTCATTTAAGGAACGCTTTAGTGCTGGACATGAGAGACTGAGACCAATGGCTCTACAGGAAATGAAATCGCAAAAAAGCAAGAAATCCAGGCCGGAATTCGGGATTCGGAGAGTTATGACAATGTTCCAGGAGAAGTTGACATTACTGTATTTGAATAAATGAAGAATTTTGTACATGAATAAATGTAGATTTTTGTATCTGATATACTGATATATATATATATATCCCGAAAATAAGCCGTAGTGCATTTTTCAAGCTAAAATTAATATAAGACACGGTCTTATTTTCGGATTTTCGGGGAAACACGGTTTGACACAGAATAAACATTCTTGGTTAGCTTTGGCTGTGCTTATTTGCTTTCGCACAGTTTGTTAGGGCTTAAGTTTAACCGTTAAGCTTCTGATATAAAGGAACACTGAAATTAAACATTCACGATATATAGAGTATCTGACAAGGCGCGATAAAACGGTAAACATTAAAGAATACGATCGGTGGTGAATACAGTAGTGCGTACAGTAAAGTCAAAGAACCCTTTTATTCGCCTTGAGGCCTATTCGGTATAAGGCAAAAGCTCGATATCTTACTGACTAATCGGCACTCGACGTGTGATATGATCAAAATCACGCCTGCCGCCTTTACTTGACAAGACATTTCCTGATACCCAATTTAGGTTGGGTAGACATTGGCGCCAAGGTCAACTTGTAAAAGTCCGTCTAATTGAAAATTCGAGTATATGACCACCATGCGGCCGGCAGCAATACACAGAAACGGAGGGCAATGACGTGACATTATCAGAATGCTTTCACCAACTTCCGGGCTGACTAGCCTGATGACGTCATCTGTGTATGTCAACAATAATTCACCTGTTTGACTAACATCCGCCCCAGTAATGGAGTTCCTATTTCTATCTGCTTTCTTTAACCGCTTTATTACAACTAAGTAACTACTATCCGCCGGTCTCCCTTGTCTAAGAGTTACACGACTTTCTCCGTAATCCAGTATACTCTCGTGAGTAACGTGACGTGCGCGAGAATCGGTAGTGGTTCTCTCCGCGTCGGTAACTTACGGGGTATGTGAGCCGGTCGCTCAGAAAGCAATGGCAAACTACTGAACGTAATCTTGCCAAGAAATCAACAATCAGCTGAAAGATGCTGATGTTGACAGCGATGTCCTTTAAAGGATATGCGAACAAAAACAACTCCTATGCAGCAGTACGGTATTTTATAAGCGGCACATGCCTTCTGGGGGGAGGGGGGGGCAGTAGTCTAGAGCCAGACGCTGTCCTACCGGTCCGGAAGTCATGTGTTCGATCCACAGTGGGGCAGATTAAAATTTCTAACATTGACCTGGGCTACCAGGTCGACCCAGATCAAAATGTCTAACCTTGACCTAGGTTACCAGATCGACCTAGCCTAAGATGGGTGCCAGGAACTGTCGTAGGAAGTAAAGTCGGCTAGCGTGATACTGACCACATGGCCTACTGAGTGCCGATTGGTTAAAAACATATGGGTCAGGCACCATTTGCTTAATGCACATTAACTCGCGTTAAAGGGCCATTTACGTACATCCCTTCAGACTGCTTATTTACTTTTTATTTACCAAAATGTACTGATGTTTTTAAGTCAAGTAATGATTTTCTCAGCAGTTGAAGCTGATGAAGCTGTTATTATAAATCTTCAATTGGCTCTTTCCATCAAAATCACATCACGAACGTTTTCAGCTGAACTGTTTATTGTGTCTTGTAAAATGTAACTCGTGGGATCACATTTGTAATTACATTGACCAATAAAGTTACAACTTTACCAACATGCCAACGGAAATAGGCTGTAATGATAAAATATTGATTATCTATTCTGGGTTGGGTGATCAAACATTGTATTTCATGGTCTCGACTGGGAATGTGGTTAATTGTAGGGTGCTATCATCACTATGCGCCCTTCCGATTGGCGTAGTTGCTTATGTCTTTCCACAGATCACAATCCTTGGTATTCCGGACCAACTCTAATATTGACATTCCTCCATGCTACAATCTTAGATCATCCAGCATCATTTCTCTCAGCCTGCCTTTACCTCTTGTACCACAGATCTTTTCAATCGTCACCTGTGTTGTACAATGCATCTTTTCTCTTTATATGACCAAAGAACATTGTTTATCTCGTTCTTATAGTCGTGTTTTATATGTGTAGGTGTGCTGGCACCTTGCCGCCTTGATAGAACATAGTTTGTTACATTTGTGCTTCCAAAAAAAAAAAAAGGCATAATAACTACAACCCGTGGTGGTAGCGAATGCTGACTGATCAGACCAATTCGCGAAGTAAATGTTCGTCCACAATGAATGCATGTGAACACGTGGTCATTTACACCATCATGCACTATATAACTTCTCACTCGCTTAGTTTGTGACCTATATGCAACTAATTTTCGTCGTTGTCGTTATTCCATTTCTGTTCGTGGTCCTTCACGCAACGCGATCAGCGGCGAATTGCTCCAAAAGGTGATATAACAATATAGATATCAATCATGCCCCGCTTACACATGTTTGTACCGTAGTAGAGTCTGACCCGAGATCATTTACCCATCTGTAATTCATCTCAAAAAGATGTCCCTTGGTATTCTACCATCGTCCACCCTCCTAATGTATCGTACCCGATCTTTCTAATACTTTGTTTTGCCACTTAATACCAAGTATTCTTCGCAGACACCGCACATGAAAGCTGTTTGGACGTTTGTCTTGGTGTGAGTAAGTTGGCCAGGCTTCACTGCTGTAATGAATGGACACATTTGCCTTTATTTTAACAATACTTAAATTTAAAGGGTAACTGATTTGGCGCCATTTATATTTAGCCATGTTTGTGCTACATGAAGTGGTGTAAGTTGTACACATAGTTATATGCAAATTATTGCAACACACACTACTATCTTTGACGCCATGTAATATGTCGAGGGTACCGGGCGATCAGATTCCTTCACAACAATATTTATTCTTTAACTATTGATCATGTTCCTTGGCACACTGCTAACGTCTCCAGCATCTCTCCCTCTATCGACCTTCGTCTCTTTTACCCCTCCCCCCCCCTCCACCCAAACCTTTCTTCTGATCCATCAGTCTATCAAGTACAGTCTCCACAATGATTGTTGTTTGATCTACAACACTGTATGTCTCTTGCTTTGATTGTAAATTCCGTCAGACTGTTCGTCCATCTCTTGATGTTATCTTCCCACTTGTATCGCTATCTAACTCTTGCTCGATTGCCTTCGGCCTTACTATCCAGCGTGGTTTTAATAACAGTCTTAAGTCGCTTAACTTGGCCGAAATATTTCAATTGCCTCTTTTTCATTTCTTTTATTAACTCTCTTTTCACTCCCAGTTTTTCTAGAACCTCTGTATTCGATTGCGTTTGTTTCCATGAAATAAACATATTATTCTGTTTCTTCTGATAACATGACAACAACAAAAACAACAACAACAACAACAGCAGCAGCAGCAGGCAAACAAACAAACAAACAAACAAACAAACTAACAACCACCCAACCAACCAACCAACCAACCACCCATCCATCCAACCAATCAACCAACCAACCAATCAACCAATCAATCATCCATCCATCCATCCATCCATCCATCCATCCATCCATCCATCCATCCATCAATTAAAAACACCTGAGTGTCTTGTCCAATGGTGGGCAAGTGTCAGTTAATGTGAATTTGTCCCCTGTAGTACTGACATATTCTACTTCCTTAAACAATAACACGTCAAAGATAAAACATGGGTAGAATAAGTACAGCAACAGGCTGTCTAAAAACTAAAGATGGCAAAATCATAATAGAAAAAGATCAGATTCTACATGTATGGACAGATTATGTGAAAAACCTTTATAATGATAACAGAGAGGAACAGTATGATATTAGATTTAATAATGAAGGGCCACCAATTTTGAAGATGGAGGTTCGAAATGTTCTTAAGCATATGAAAGCTGGCAAGGCCCCCTGTGCAGATAACATCACAACAGAAATGATTAAAGCTTTAGAAGAATTTGGACTAGATCAAGTCACCAGACTGCTGAACACATTATATGATACTAGAGATATACCTTCTGAATTATGTAACTCTGTATTTATTGCAATCCCAAAGAAATCAGGAACCTTGAAATGTGATCAACATAGAACAATTAGTATAATGAGCCACATCACAAAGATTTTGCTACGAATTATCATGCAAAGAGTGAGGAAGAAGATACAACCTGAAATAGGGGAAGAGCAATGTGGGTTTGTAGAAAGAAAGGGTACAGTAAATGCTGTGTATATGCTACGAATAGTTATTGAACGTGCTATAGAAGTAAACAAGGATATACACCTTTGCTTTATTGACTACACAAAGGCTTTTGATAGAGTTAGACATGTCAACATGGTGGATATGCTTGCAGATCTACAAATTGATGGGAAAGACATTAGACTTATAAAAAACATATATTGGAAACAACAAGCTGCCATAAGGATTGATAATGAAGTGGGACAATATCAACCTATTAAGAGAGGTGTTAGGCAGGGATGTGTAATGTCTCCAGATCTTTTTTTCCCTATACAGTGAAAATATTTTCAGAAATGTAGAAGATATAAATGGAATCAGCATTGGAGGACGAAACATCAATAACATTAGATATGCAGATGATACAGTATTGATTGCAGACGATGCACAAGATTCTACAACAATTAGTAGACGCAGTTGTTGTACATATTGAGCAGCTGGGGTTGGAATTAAATTGTAAGAAGACACAGGTTATGGTCGTCACTAGGAAGAACGAAGTACCACAATGTAATATACAAGTAAATGGGAATATTCTTCAACAAGTGAATCGGTACAATTATCTCGGAACAGTCATAACATCTGATGGGAGATGCCTTGAAGAGATTAGAACAAGAATCGCCATGGCGAAAGTAGCCTTTAGCAAGATGAAAAACATTCTGACCAATAAAAAGATGTCAACTGAAACGAGAAAAAGAGTGTTGAGGGGATACATAGAGCCTGTTCTTTTGTATGGATGTGAAACTTGGACAATGTAGCAGTCAAGCTGAAAAACATCTGATGGCAGCAGAAATGTGGTTTCTGAGGAAAATGCAAAGAATACCATGGACAGACAGAAAAATCAATGACCAAGTACTACAGGAGACACATGAAAATCGTAAATTGATTAGAGAAATTAGACGTAAATAGTCAAAATATTTTGGACATGTTATGAGAAGAAATGGATTGGAGAACTTAGTGACAATTGGCAAGATCGAAGGGAACAGACCAAGAGGAAGACAAAGAGGAAAATACCTGGATGGCTTGGCCACGACGCTGGTGATCGAGTGAAATGGCGAGTCATGACCGCCCACGCTTTCCGGGATGGCACATGATTGATTGATTGATTGAGAATAACCACAGCTGTGTGATGACACTTCCCTGTTTTTTTGTTTGCGCTCGCTCGCTTTGAACTCAAGTACAGTACTACTTCTAGCAGCACTGGACTGAATTTTGCATACGGATTAGCTTTCCTTGTTACTAGTGTCCATCTCCATCAGACGAACCCACTCCGACTTCAGATGTACTTGTAATTTACGTCCCCAAACCAAGGACGGAAAGTCATCATTTCAGTCCAATTGACCGGTCTAGTGGTTAAACCCCTTACCTCAACATCAGCACACCGGATGTTTAGGAACGAGCGTTCTATTCATTCAGCCATGCTTGCCTCACTTCCCTAGTAATTCATAAACAACACGCATTTAACTGGTATATTATTTATCTGTATTTGACCTGGGTGTTCTGTTTGCAGCCCCAGAATTACACCCGTGCCTCAGGGATGAGAACCGCACACAAGGTTCTAAAATGGAGCAAGCGATGATTGGTTGGCAGGTAAGGAAATACACTCATCACTCGATTTATTTATCTGACGCAAAGAAATTAACAGATTAATACCTAGATAAGTCTAATCTTAGTGGATATTTGATTTGGCGTTGAACATGCCAGAGGATGAAGTTCATTTATAGTTGTACATCGTGGTTGTTGTAAATCATGATTGTTGTAAATCGACAAATGATTTACACACAGACATACATAAGAAAAGGACAGGAGCTAAGATAGGATAGCTAGCACAACGACGTCTGATTCACAAAAAAAAAAAAAAACAAAAAAAAAAAAAAAAAAAAACACACACACACACACACACACACTCACAAGTCAAGGACAGGAGCAAAATAGGATAGCTAGCACAACGACATCTGATTCACACACACACACACACACACACACACACACACACACACACACACACACACAAGTCAAGGACAGGAGCCAAAATAGGATAGCTAGCACAATGACGTCTGATTCACACACACACACACAGACACACACACACACTCGCACACACACACGCAAGTCAAGGACAAGAGCTAAGGTAGGATAGCTAGCACAACGACGTCTGATATACACACACATAAACACTCACACACACATACACACACACAAGACAAGGACAGAAGCCAAGGGTAGGACAGGGGCTAGCACAGCAATTAGCTGATCCGTTGGTCCAAAGTTAAAAACCCCTGTGATGGCGGGGACTTCTGTTTATGTGCCTTCATGGCTCCATGGTGGATCCAGCGTCATACATTACCAACGTTGCATGTCCTTTACTGACCATTGCGATTAACAAATGTTGATTTTCTAAGCAATTTTATGTTGAGTAGTTTGCCATGTTTTTCTGAACGCGAAGTCAACGTTTAAGTCCAACTTAATGCTGGCGTTGGGATTGAACCCCATACTCCGCCATTAGCGCATAGGAAGCCATGGTTCTCAGAAAAATACTGGGAAGTTAAGAGCTGGCGACTTGATACTGGCCACACTGTTCGTCAAACTCCCAGTGATATAAAATATAGGCCTTGCAACATGTGCAAGAGACAATGGTTATATCACAGACAAATGTTACATCAAAAGGTGAAAATACAATAGACGGGAAAATGCTTACCAAAGTGAATAAATTCATACATTTTGGACACTGACGCTATCAGATGGAAGGTTAGTGACAAAGATTAAGAGCAGAACAGACCAAACAAAAACTGTATTTTAAAACATGAAAATGTTTTCTGTAATAAATAACTTTCATTAACTGCCAGAGAGAGAGAGAGAGAGAGAGAGAGAGAGAGAGAGAGAGAGAGAGAGAGAGAGAGAGAGAGAGAGAGAGAGAGAGAGAATGAGAGAGAGAGAGAGTGAAAGAGAGTGAAAGAGAGAGAGAGAGTGAGAGAGTGAGAGTGTGAGTGAGAGAGAGAGTGACCGAGTGAAAGAGAGGTCCCTGGTTCAAATCCCAGAGGCTCCCCCATGTCTGCCAGGAGACTTACTGTGTAGGTCTAGGATTCTATGAAGTAGATGACATACTGTGTAGGTCTAGAGTGCTATGGAGTAGATGACATACTGTGTAGGTCTAGGATTCTATGAAGTAGATGACATACTGTGTAGGTCTAGGATTCTATGAAGTAGATGACATACTGTGTAGGTCTAGGATTCTATGAAGTAGATGACATACTGTGTAGGTCTAGGATTCTATGAAGTAGATGACATACTGTGTAGGTCTAGGATTCTATGAAGTAGATGACATACTGTGTAGGTCTAGGATTCTATGAAGTAGATGACATACTGTATAGGTCTGAGGTGCTATGAAGTAGATGACATACTGTGTAGGTCTAGAGTGCTATGAAGTAGATGACATACTGTGTAGGTCTAGAGTGCTATGAAGTAGATGACATACTGTGTAGGTCTAGAGTGCTATGAAGTAGATGACATACTGTGTAGGTCTAGGATTCTATGAAGTAGATGACATACTGTGTAGGTCTAGGATTCTATGAAGTAGATGACATACTGTATAGGTCTAGAGTGCTATGGAGTAGATGACATACTGTGTAGGTCTAGAGTGCTATGGAGTAGATGACATACTGTATAGGTCTAGAGTGCTATGAAGCAGATGACATACTGTGTAGGTCTAGAGTGCTATGAAGTAGATGACATACTGTGTAGGTCTAGAGTGCTATGAAGTAGATGACATACTGTGTAGGTCTAGGATTCTATGAAGTAGATGACATACTGTGTAGGTCTAGAGTGCTATGAAGTAAATAACATACTGTATAGGTCTAGAGTGCTATGGAGTAGATGACATACTGTGTAGGTCTAGAGTGCTATGGAGTAGATGACATACTGTATAGGTCTAGAGTGCTATGAAGTAGATGACATACTGTATACGTCTAGAGTGCTATGAAGTAGATGACATACTGTATAGGTCTAGAGTGCTATGGAGTAGATGACATACTGTATAGGTCTAGAGTGCTATGGAGTAGATGACATACTGTGTAGGTCTAGAGTGCTATGGAGTAGATGACATACTGTATAGGTCTAGAGTGCTATGAAGTAGATGACATACTGTGTAGGTCTAGAGTGCTATGAAGTAGATGACATACTGTGTAGGTCTAGGGTGCTATGAAGTAGATGACATACTGAAAACAATAACGTGGCTCGCTCACGCTGTAGTCTGACAGACGCTAATAATGCATTCAACGCAACTCACGGTGGCAGCTGATATACAGTTTATTTCTGAGGATACACAACCAAACAAACCCCCCACTGCCAGCTGAGCCATTTACTCTTACTTACGTTCAGGGAGTTCTCATACACGGTCCACTATTGGCTGAGTTCTTGGTGTCCCTTTACACCCTATATATTCAGTCCAACTCGTGCTACGCTTTTAACACAATGCATTATCAGAAATCCGGAGCCTTGGAATGTGATCAACATCGAACAATTAGTGTAATGAGTCACATCACGAAAATTTTGCTAAGAATTATCATGCAAAGAGTTAGGAGGACAATACAACCTGAAATAGGAGAAGAACAATGTGGGGTTGTAGAAGGCAAGGGTACAATAAATGCTGTGTATATACTGAGAACAGTAATCGAGCGTTCTATAGAAGTAAACAAAGATCTACATCTTTGCTTTATTGACTACACAAAGGCTTTCAATAAAGTTAGACATTTCAACACGACAAGGATGCTTGAGGATCTACAGATTGATGGAAAAGACCTTAGACTTGTAAAAAACATATATTGGAAACAACAAGCTGCCATAAGAGTTGATAATGAAGTAAGCCAATATCAGCCTATTAAGAGAGGTGTGAGACAAGGATGTGTAATGTCTCCAGATCTGTTTTCCCTGTACAGTGAAAGTATTTCCACTGGTAAGATCGAGGGGAACAGACCAAGGGGAAGACCTAGAAGCAAGTACCTGGATGGCTTGGCCTTGTGGCATGGTCGAGACAGAAACACGGAGCTGATCCACGACTCTGGTGATCGAGTGAGATGATAGAACATGACCGCCCACGCTTACCGGCATGGCACATGATGGATGGATGGATTATCAGTATCAAGAAGAGATAAGAAGATCAGAAATGACGAAATCAGAACTAAAGTGGGGGTTATAGCTGCGCTAGATTTTATTAGAAGGCAGCAAGTCAAATGGTTTGGCCATGCACGTAGGTTACCAACTAACAGTATAACACAACAAGCAATGATGTATAGACCAGATGGAAGCAGAGGAAGAGGCTGACCACATAAACGGTGGACGGAGGGAATAACAGAGTCCATAGGAATATCGATATATGAAGCTCATAAGCGGGCACTCTCCCGATATTTATACTTCACTTCAATGCTGCAAGGTACAAGAAGAACTTGATGAGATGAGACATTGCCAGTCTGTCTCTCCCTCACTGTCGCAACCTTGTGCGGTATCAAACGCTGGCATACAATAGTGGTTATGTATACGTGGAAGCTTTGGAGAACTTGGTGACAACTGGCAAGATGTAGAGGAAGAGAATAAGGGGAGGGCATAGAAGTAATTACCTGGATGGCTTGGCCACGTTGTATGGTCGAGGCAAGAACACTGAGCTGTTCCACGACTATGGTGATCAAGTGAGATGGCAAAGCATCTCCGCCCACGCTTACCGGCATGGCACATGATGATGATGATGATGATGATGATGATGATGATGATGATGATGATGATGATGATGATGATGATGATGATGCGTGGAAGCAGAACTCACTTTGGAGGTACTGTTGATAACAATCAGTGTCCGCTTACACCACACACCGGACTTTCTATCTCTCAATTGCACCTCACTTATGTGTATACGTCGATTACGATGTTGGTGACAATACATTTGAAGTAGAAATGCTGGACGTGTATTTGGCATTGTCCAAGTCATGTAGAGTACTTGCAAATATTTTTCTTACGTGTCTGCTTGTGTCTAACGTGTAATCTCTCTAGCTTGTGTGACTTCTATAACGTGTATGAATCTCGCTAAAACTATGTCTTGTCGCTAAGCTAACTCGTGATGTGCCTAAACGAGGTGTTATTTCCGTCCACTTTGAGACAACATTGGACGTGAACCCGAGATTTTGTCCTTAAAGCTCACTGTCTTAGCGGCCTGCCTAGATTTCTGGGCATGTCACGTAATTCTCTCTCCCTACAGCCTGTTTTCATTGTTTACTACTGTGTAACTATCATTAACTCTTTAGGTCTCGTCTTCCCACCATAGTTAACTCTTTCAGGATTATAACAAACCTGTTCTGCTGATTGACAGTAAGACTGGACACGTAAACGAACAAATAATGAAGAGCTTGAAGGCAGTGCAGATACCATGGGCTGCCGGAGTAAGTAATACCGAGCACCTGCAAGAGGCTAACAAAAGTAGAACATTATATACAACTATAAGAAAGAGACAAACAGTCTTCTTTGGTCATGTAATGAGAAGGGAAGCATCGGGGAACAAAGTGACGACTATAAAGATCCATGGTAGAAGCTACAGAGCCAGACGGAGAGAAATGATGCTTGATGGTTTAAGACGATGTTGAAAAAACATAAAACTCCAGCGCCACTTTGCATGGTACGTATGATAATGAGGGAATGAAACATCAGTCTAAAACAGGAAAGGGAAACATCCGGCCCCACGGACCCGATAAGGCCCGTGAATTAATTTGGTCTGGTCCTGTCAAGACAAACGCAGATGGGACTAGAAATTTAATAAATCTAGAAGCTTGTCTCTTAGCAATATACATTTATATTGAGCGAATCATAATACTAACACAAATTGTGAGGACCAGGCAAGGAATGTTCATTACGGGATGGACAGAACACATACGATTACATAACGGGACTAACAGGAATACTTTTGCATGGTCAACGAAGGATGTTATACACATCCAGATGGCCATTGGCAGAAAAAAGAAATTCCTCACCCCTGGCCAAAGGTAATCTGGTTTATATAGAATTAAATGGAAAAAAAAAATATGTGTAATTAACTTGTGTGTTTCAGTCCATAAAGCCAACAAGAAAGCGGAACACAATCTTGAAGAAGTCGATTGAGAAGTTAAGGAGTTCCTTGGACTGTTGCCAGTTTTCCCAGCAGTGCTGCTGCAGCAAGTTGAGAAGCCTGTTTCCATTCACCAAGATCCTGAATGGCTACAGTGCCCTCTACGACCTCCCGTGTGACATCATTGCTGGACTGACTGTTGGGATCATGCACATTCCCCAAGGTTTGTTCGCGCATTACGTTTTTAATATTAGTCTATGCACCATTCTCTGGTTACTGTTTGTTTCATTGTGAAGAAAATAATTTGACGCTGCATAGGTCATACATTGATGTCAGCTATTTAGATAGAGTTAATTGTGAGTTAAACGACGAGCTCAATGAGTTAAAGACAGTCACACAACAGTTTAGCTGAAACATATGACAGCGAGACATACATTCATGATAGGTTCAGAAAGTTAGTCAAACGGATAGCCAGTGAGCTCTAGCGATAAAACAATTGGGTTAGCCATGAGGAAAACTCACTACCGGAGTTGTCTTTCTGAATCGGGGAAGAAAGAGCCCATTGTTCAGGCACGAGGCAATTTGGCGATAAGTCATACACGTTATTCACTAGATGCAAATAGGTCAACAATCACATTACAATAGACCAGCGATAATTCTGCTGCAACTCGCATATTATTCAAACTTGACGCTATCAACCAACGCCCTACATCAAAATATGATCCACAAGAGACACTCTATTAGTTTTCTGACGTGAGTGTAT
Organism: Cepaea nemoralis; assembly: GCA_014155875.1. Classification (NCBI taxonomy): domain Eukaryota; kingdom Metazoa; phylum Mollusca; class Gastropoda; order Stylommatophora; family Helicidae; genus Cepaea; species Cepaea nemoralis. The sequence continues at coordinate 98,918 of JACEFZ010023989.1, forward strand.
AAGTGCAAACTATAATTTTTTTTTTTTTAAAGTTAGTTGCATATCCTTTACAGGACGTTGCAGTCAACACCTGCATTTTTTGCTGTTGTGATCTCTTGGCAAGTTTACGTTCATGAGTTTGCCATTGCTTTCTGAACGACCGGCACCCATACCATTTCGTAAAAAAACCCAAAGCAACGCGATCTGCTACCAAATCATACGCAGCTGTATTTCGAACGCGGGTATGCGGGATCACAAACTGCGTCCGTAAAACCATCGCCACGGAGCCGGCAAAACTAGAATAAGCGATTGTAAATTCCAGTAGTTGATCGTTGACTGTAAGCAGCAGTAAGAAAGAGAGAGTTCTCGTTCAATGTGCTGAAGGCAAAGTAATAAGCTGATCGACTGAGCTCCACCAAGTAGTGACAGAGGGACAGTACAGTGTGATCAAGGTTGCTATGTTGGGACTGTGTTTACGTTACTGAGGGCCATCATGGGTGCTATTCCATGATTGAGAAGGTGCACAATTACGACTGTGTATTGTGACTAAAGTGTCTCAACCTGTTGTGGGGTCAGATCAGATGTACATCCTCTGGGGATAAATGTCACTCAGTTGCCGCCGTGAGTCTGACTTTGTACATTCCTCTGAGCGATTGCTAGATTCTTGTGTGTACGAGTCATTGTTTCAAGTAATCATTGTCTGCAGTATTATGCTCAAGTCAACATCTTCACACTAGCATCATGGGAGGTGAAAAACCTGAGAATTATATAACTATACAGGCCGTTGTCTGGAGTCGACAGGGCAAAAGAAACAGAGGTAGACATAAGAACACGCGGTTAATAGACGTAGAAACGGACATGAATAATATGGCGATGGCATGAACAAAGCTGCATGGAATAACAAAGGAGGTGAGGGCTTGGAGTGAGTCGGTTCAGGGTCTATGTTTCAAAGAGGAATAAATGTGAATGAAGAAAGAAGAAGAATTCTTTCCATATTCATCACTTTCTTCTACTATCTCTGAGTTTTTATTTCAACTTTTTCTCTACCTGTTAATTCATACATTCCTTATTTGTCCCATCCCCGCTTTTTTCGCAAGCGATTCCCCCACACATTCCCCAGCCCACATCTCATAAATATATCGCAGATGCATTGACCTGGAGTACAACGAAAGGAGACGAAGCCTTGTTACAAACCTTTGAGAACAAAATTTTAAGACGCATCTGTGGACTCATTAGGGATACACAAAGTGGAGAGTGGAAAAGAAGACGTAACAAAGACATTTATGATCTGTTTAAGTCCCCGCTAATCACTGGTATCATGAAGGCTAATAGACTACAATGGCTGGGGCATATAGAAAGGAATGAAAGATAATAGGGAAACAAAACTCGCTTACACTCAGGAAATAAATGACCGTAGACCCCGAGGTAGACAAAGAAGACGGTGGAGAGATAATACATGTACAGACCTACAAGCACTTGGAATCAACGACTGGCAAGAGAAGGTCCACCAGAGAGACGAATGGAGATTTACCTATCACTTGTACAATCTTCTCTGTCTTAGGTTGTTGACAAGAACACTATTCTTCTTCTGCCTGTTGTCTGTAGTTTACAGGATGCAGCATGTATACTGTTTAGTCTGCTCTCTGTGTCGGTTAATCACTCGTTATGATGAAATCATTGCCTTTACATATTTGAGGATATTTCCGCTGTGTCCTTTTTTTCCTATAAGAGATTTAGTATGAAATATTCGCCGAGTGAAAATAGAAAACATATATATGTATCCAACAAGAACTAACAATGAAAAAGACTGTTTATTAAGATAAATACAATTGAGGACAATGCACTGTTTTTGGCATGTAAAAAGAAATGAAAATCTGCACCAGATAATTACGGGGAGAGGCATACCGGGGAAATGGAGAAGAGAAAGACAGCAATATATGGGTGCCAGATGCCAGATACGTGGGCACCAAAAGGAAAGCACAATAAGACAATAAAGAGGAAAAAGGAGGACGTATTGAATGTTTCATTTGAATCGTTCCAGACTAAACCAGTACTAAATCAGTACAATTTTATTACAATAGCTGCCAGTAAGTGTATCTTACTCTTAGTGAATCGACCAAGAAACAATCATATTAAAAATAAATATAAATTCAATGTAGGCCTTTATCAAAATGCTAAAAAACATTATTTAAACAGCCGATTGTACAATTATTACCTTAAAAGCTTTATTAATTACACAACATATTTCTCAGAGAAGGCAACTTTTTGTAGAAGATCCTCGTTAGCAATAACATATGCATGAAACTGTCACCATGGCGCTCCGAGTCAGTAGCTCCTTTGTTGGCAACGGACAAGTAACTATCGCAAATCGTACACTTTGCCTTATTCTCGTTGCGTCCTTCAAGGAAGCATGGAAACTTATTTTTTATAGTGTTCAGAATTTGCATTTTCTCTTTGTAGAAGCCGTTTTCATAAACATAGACGGCAAAATTTACAGAATAAACCAAAATACATTTAATTTGCGTCTTTGCTACCGGAAATAACATTACCATTTTGACCATAGAGACTACAGAATAGATCTAGATTGTTAGTTTTGCCGAATAGAGCAAGAGTTAGATTCAAATTCTACAAATAATTGGTGTTTCACAATTGGTATAAAAAGGAAAATTAAATAAATATTATTAAGTAGTGGTTTCAATTTAAAAACAAAAGTAAAAGTAAATATCAAAAAGAGTAATGAGCCAGATGCAGATAACAGTTAGCATTACTATAATCGACTATTTCGCAGAAATGCATAGCTTTGTACATTTTAACAATGTAAACATACGGTAGAGTGTAGATATAATACATTGTAAGTTGTAACCACAATACATAAAAATTATAACATCAAATATAAGAAAAGCCGGACATTTTAAATGTTTTTAGCTTTGCCTGCCGGACGGAGAATATTGGGCTAAAAAGGAGGACATGTCCTCTTTGTACCGGACGTCTAGCAACCCTACAGCTATATAACTGGACTGATTCAAGATTAGACAGATATTTGACATATGTCACCAACGGAGACAGAACTTCTAGCTGATGGTAGAAAGACAGTTGGAAATACACGGGGGAAAGGTTCTGCACACGGCAACTGTTATGTAACTAGATAATTTCACGTCGCCTTGTTTTGGTCAGACCGACAGCCAAACATACAAACGGACGGATGGGCATAACGTGCTTGGTCTAATCCAACACACAATTAATTAATTGTTATTTTATCTGACAATTGATAAAATAACACAATTTGTTGCTGTTTCACAGGTATGGCATACGCCTTACTGGCCCAGCTGCCACCAGTCTACGGTCTGTATACCTCCTTCTTTCCAGTCCTAGTGTACTTCATCTTCGGAACATCGAAGCACATCTCTGTTGGTAAGTCACTTGTTCAGTGAGCTTCCGCGTCAGGGCTGTCACAAGGCCAAATAGATCGCAGTCCTTAGAAAAAAATGTCAGCATTTTAGAACAATTTGTTATGAATTACTGTGTTTAAGCTTATCTCTGTATAATTATGATTTATTTGCAACACACACGAGCACACTCGGGGTGTCCTTCTAGTGGGCGACCATGTTTTACCACATCTTATGATCTCTAACAGCATATATTAATTCGTGTCATGACACCTGTCCGTATTATTATAAGAGGTTGCACAAAAATAACGACTGCTTATTTCTGATGTTTGCGATTAAGTCGTCTTTATGTCTTAGCGTTTTAAAACATCAAGATTAATCGTTTTAGGATATACATGGAGCTTTCTGCATTCTTCTGTAAAACTATATTTCTTAGACCTCGATGGATTGTTTGATTTTTTACAAATTGTCCAGGAATGACAACCACATGTTAAAACTGTTTCTATGCAACATTCGAGAATTATTTTTCTAATCTCCAATGTCAGAAACTTATCACATAAGATGCTCTTCATTTTATAAAATGCAGGTTTTGTTTGTTCTATTCTCTTCTTTATCTCTTTGATACATCTGCTTTTCTATGTGCCTGAATTTCTGCACTTCTTTAAAATCAATACCATGTACTTTAATTGTACATAAGGCACGATGCATTTCTTCGTTATCTTCATTGCTTCTGTCTTCCAATTATCCCGAGGCTTGCTTGCTTGTGTTCGCTGGCTGTGAACTCCAGCGTGAAGTCATGTATGTCGGATGAAGACATCCTGTTGTCCAACATCAGTGTGATGTCATACCGGACTGAGGTTTGCGAGAGTATCCGTTGTCCCATGTCTATCTTATTGGTGTGCAGACTGGTGGTTCCTCGCCGTGCAGGTAGATACTCTCCGACTTCGGAAGAATCAGCGTTAGCCAGGACCCCGAAGGGACCTGTTGCCCAGGACGCACGACTAGGACGTGTTAGTAAGGCTTGGCCAGTATAGAACCTGGCCCTGGTGCCTTGGAAACACCTCTGCGTCCCATCCTGAGGCGGAGACCCATTCGCTTTCACTTTCACTGTATCTATAACGTTGTGTAGTTCCTTCTGACTTGTTGGTAGTCACGACATCGTCACCATCATAGCATATGTTATTGATAATATGACCACCAAAGGCGATCCATAGAATATTCTCTATAGATGTCAGTATGTGCACACTGTATAATTAAAACAAATCAGGGACAGAACACACACACACACACACACACACACGCGACACACACACACGCACTCACGCACGCACGAGGGCGCGCACGGCACGGTACGGCACGCACGCACGCACGTTATACATCAGTACTTTTTCTCATTGACTGTTAACCATTTTGTTCGATGGGTTCCCAAGTTCCATGTGTCTCCGTTATTTATCTTACAAGTCAAGTTGATAGTGAAGTCACGGACCTGTCTACAAGCCTGCCACATATGTGGTATATGGTGCTAGCCTCATACGTCTATAGATCAACCGGCACTGGATGGGTGATGTGATCACTCTTACATCAGCCGCTGTTACCTCGCAGGGCATTTACTGGCACTCACCCATTTTAGTCTAGATCAACACGGAAGTCCACGTTAAATATAAACATTTCCCTCTATTGGAATTTGAACACATGGCCACAAAGCCGGCAGGCAAGCATGCTAGCCACTGCCTTACCACTGCTTCCTATTTTATGCCTTTCATGATATATATTTTTGCTGTTTCCGTTGTTGCATTGTAAATTTCCAAGTGACTTCCGGGTTGGATATTAAGCAGTGGCAGTTGTTTTGTTCCAGCCAGTACGACTGTGGACTCGACCCGGCTTCATAACATTAGTACCGGAGGAAGTCGGCGAAGAAAGGACATGGCCGCCACTGCCGTTGTGCCTAGCGGCAGTACCTGCTATAGACTACTTTACTAAGTCACTTAGTCTAAATGCCCTATCACTATCAGTATTTTACTTTATAGACATCTGAATAGGGATTTGTCTTCATTCGATATATAGTTGCTTAGCTCTGTTTTATAGTTACATTGTGTTACCTATCATATGTATGTCTCAACTGTCTGAAGGTGGTATAACGGTTAGTGTGCTTGTCTGTCATACTGTGTTCCGGCTTCTATCCCCAACAGGAGTAGAACTGTTTTTCCCCCAACCAGCAGGCTCAGCGCACAATATAACCTGAGTACAAGGGATAACAGATAATTGTCAGATGTTTTTTTGTAACTTATCCGGGAAGGAAAGTCGATGAAGATGGGAACTGACCACCTCACCTCATATGTTGTTACGTAGAATATGTGAAGGACAACACATCACACTCCAATGGCAATATATGCTTATCGACCACCTTTAACTTGCTGCTGTCCTAATACCATTTAAAACAACATCACAAGTCTTAGTCAGATTTGACTGAGCTACCGTATGATATACCAGAGATTCCGTATGCTGATGATACATGATTGCTATCCGCATCACAGAATGGTATAGACAATCTAATAGCCTCAACCCAACTGAATAGTGAATATCACAACTTATATCTTAACATAGCAAAAACAAAGATAATGCATACAGATAAAACTATTATGGAGAAAGAAATATATGTTAATGAGGAAACATTGGACGGTGGCGGAAAATTATTAATATCTTGGGTCACTGATAACCAACAACGGTGACACAATGAAATAAATTAAACGACGACTATCAATTGCGCTTTAAAGACTAAAACAACTGAATAAATTATGGAGTGGGACAGACAGAACTACAAAAAATAGATTTTTAAGAGCATGCATTTGTCCCATTGCAACATACGCCTATGAGACCTGGATACTTACTAACAAGCGGAACAACTCATAAATGCCTTTGCATATGCATGTTTTGGCGAGTTCTAAGAATATCTTGGGTAAAGAAAAGAACAAATGCATCAATACTTCAAGAGTTGAATATTCAAGAAGGTTGGCTATTAAAGACGATAAAACAAAGAAAATTGAAATATTTTGGTCACTTGAAACGTCACGAAAGTTTGGAGAGAACAATAATGGAGGGACATATGCCTGGGAAGAGAGGAAGAGGCAGGCCAAAGAGAAGATGGGTACAGGATGTGGCTGATGATCTCCAAATGTGTGTATTGGATGCGGGACATGTTGATATGATCGAGAGGTTTCCCGGAAGGTTATTATGGGAGCGAGGTTCTGAAAAGGGCATGCTACTGAATAAATGAACCGTATGACAGTACACGGTACTACCTGGTTTCTGAAGAAGGGCAAAATATAGGACGGACCTGCGTGTCCAATACTTAACCCTTTGAAAATAAAGTTTGTTTGTTAGCGCCAAATGCTGAGCCGCGCTCACCAAACCCGACACCCATCATTGTGCCAACGGCTTCGGGCGGAGGTGCGTAATTAAGAGGGTACGGATCTTATTCTGGTACGAGGAAATGCAACACATGACTAAATGTCGTTGCAGAGCAGATCGGGCCCCAAACCTTGGTCAGCAACTGGTCAAGGATCGAAGCTCCGACAGGCGGATAGTTAAAGCATTGCTTTGCTGGTCATGCAGCTTCTGCAGCTTATCTTGTTCCAGATGTATTGGTGTTACTTTCATCCGAAGTAAATTAGGCAGGCCGAGAGAGGAATTATGCTGCATGGGCAACACATGGTCTTTACAATTCAGCCCAGGCTTTGTGCAATGGAGAGGAATAACTCCACCCATAGTCATGTTGTAGTTATTTTGCTTTCTTTTTTTTTTGTTGAAGCACAATGTAACAAACTATCGTCTGTCATATCGCTATGCACAGCTAGGAATTCTGAGATATGATAGGAACAGTTTTTCCAACTTTTAATTTCTCTTCATTGCCTTTCATTTTTTCATCTTTTTATTCTTCTCAACCTGCCGTCACGTCTTAAGATCTCTGACTATATGTTGTGCTTTGTGTATGTGTTTGCTGATGAAGGTTAATCGCATGCAACGTCCTGTATGTGTCCTAATTCTGTTATGTAAAGCTGCACTACTTTGTGTCATTTTATATTGTTTACATTTTCACAGCTTTAAGCAGTTCCAACAAATTTTATTCACATAGTCTGTCAGGACGGCAAGGTGCCAATTCACGTTTTTTATTATTGTCTTATCTGTGTTTGTCTTCCTCATTCAGGAACATTTGCTGTAGTATCCCTAATGGTCGGAGCAGTCGTGGACAAAGGTCACATCGCATGGCAAAGACAGGAACTTCAAGGAGCCATGAACGACATACGAACGGGACACAACATTACACATTCCATAGGAGACGAGCAGATACTGACGACCGCTGCACCAACCAACGACACTCTCACCAGTTTTAGTCATGTTATCAGGAGCCAACATCCTCTCCCAGCTGGACTCCATTAAGGTTGGCTATGCCATGGCCGTCACGTTTGCTGTCGGTATTTTACAGGTGAGTCTATGTAAACAGCCTATCCTGGCCATCAGTTGCCATCTCCAGATTGAAGTTCTGTGTAGTATTTTGTGTCTCTCAGCATGAAGGGGAGAGCCTTGGTGGCGCAGTAGCTTAACACTCATCCCTGCCTGCCCGGTGATCATAAGTTCGAATCCCTAACGAGGCAGATTTTGTAAACTGACCTGAGCTCTCAGGCTGACCCAGCTTAAAATGAATCACAGCGGAAAAAAAAATGGCCCGGAACGTAACGGCGATCGGCTTGATATTGACCACATCACCCATAGATTGCTGAGCGATCTATTAAAATGTGGGATTAGCACCATATACCCAATAGATTTCAAGGCGTGAAAGATGTGAAAGAGTCTTTTTCTTTAAAACATGATGGTGCCGTCTTGTCCTGCCCACGGTCTCTTATTATCTTCCCACAGAAACTTATATTTTCTCTTGTTGACGTGAATGCCATCATTCCCCGTGGCAATGTTTTCAGCATAACATTATGTCACTGGGTGTAACCAATGTGTTCAGCATAACATTATGTCACTGGATGTGCCCAATGTTTTCAGCATAATATTGTTTCACACGCAATTTTCAAGAGAATTCACAATTAAGCAACAATCCAACCAACTGCTAACGAACCAACCAAACAACCAACCAACCAGCCAACCAAAGAAACAACCAACCAGCTAACCAAATAATCAACCACCCACCCAACCACCCACCCAACCAACAACCCAACCAACCAACCAACCAACCAACTAATTAACCAACCAGCCAACCAACCAACAACCCACTAAGCCAATTAACCAACCAATCAAAGAACCAGCCAACCAGCCAACCAAAGAATCAACTAACCAGCCAGCCAACCAACCAACAACCAGCAAATCAACCAACCAACAAAAGAACCATCAAGCAAACCAACCAACCAATCAAACAAGCAACCAACCAACCAACAGGCATTGCTGTAGGTGGTGAACAGTGGATGCCAGCTGACAACGAACGCACCCATCGTGATAAACCCAAGACCTTCAAACGGAGGTATTGGTTAGAAGCCAGAACGAACGAACGAACTTTATTTTCAAAGGGTTAAGAATTGGCAAGCAGGCTCGTCTCATATTTTGCTTTTCTTATCTCTCTGCGCTAAGTCATGGCGCTAAAATATTGCCGCTATGACAGAATCGTAAGAAAAATGTGATCATTTGCGATATCATCGTGTGCCATGCCAGCTGGCCTAGGCATTCACATCTCTTCGCAGATCTCTGTTCCTTGTGTTCAGGATCAAGTATTTTGATGAATCTCAGCCAACCTCTCATAATTTCTCGTGATCTGCCCCTACTTCCTCTTTCAGTGATCTTGCTAGTCGTCACGATGTTTTCCAATGCCTTTGTTTTCTCATAATTTGACCTTATCAATAAATTAAAAATAAAAAAAATTGTCCCGAAGCAGTTTTTTGCTAACGGGTTGTGATGTGATAGGCATCACATTTTGTAAGCCTAGTGCACGGGAGAATAAGTGGCCAATCTTTCCTTCACTTTAACAAGCGACGAGCCCAGGCGTGGAACCCGTATCCAACGGTGCTAATGACTTTCCCTTCGCAGTTCGCTATCAACTTTGCTAACACGTCCATCATTCTTTCTGATAGTTGTACCTGGCATTTGTAAAGTCTTACTACACTTTGTATGCAAAACAAGTTTGAAAAATTAAGTACATGACGTCATTAAAAATGTGCTAAAAATTCATTACATTAGTTAAATAGTCACTGCTATGGTCTAACGCTGTTTTGGAGAAACTGGAAAGTACCAATGAAGTATTCATTATAACAGCTGTTGGAAATGTCCACCATTGACCTCAAGATATCTCTTCACATTGTCAAATACCTTCTGCAACATGTCTGCTGCTATTTCTTCCGTTGATAACACCATTCTGTTTGGAGAGCAAAGAATTACTCCTGCAGACGACACCATTCGCTGCATATTGCTTCACGATAGTCTGTGAAGCACAGTTTTTGATGACATCATGCAATTCAATTTTCAAATTATTTCTACATACAAAGTGCAATGAGACTTTACAAACACCCGTTATTTCTATATAATGTTCAACTTTCACTAGCCTTTTCCATGCAATCGTTGTTAGTTGTTCTTACAGTCAAATGTATTCATTCGCAACATTGATCTCTTGTACCACGTGTCCGCTGCTTCCAAGTTTCTCTTATAGTTATTCTTTAACTTCCATGATTCACTGCAATAAAGCAATCACCATCAGGTGCCATGTCGAGGTAGGCGTGGACGATGATGCTTTGCCAACTCATGCGGTCACCTGAGTCGTGGATCAGCTTTTGTCTCGCTTATGCCTAGAAAAACATATTTCGTCAATAGAGCAAGCAGGTTCTATATAATTTTTCAGTACTCTCTTTCTTATATTCAATAATAGTGTCTTATTGCATACTATACTTTTCATTTGTTTGAGATGTTGCATTATTTATGATAGATACTCAAATTTAATAACCACCAGAACTATAATGTTAAGTAATTTAAAATGATGCAGAAACGTAAGGCTTTTATTTCAGAATGCCTTATTCCCACACATTCCGCTAGAAATGGAAGACAGTGCGGTGTATGACTGTCTACTAATGTCTACGTAATTAACGTGTCTCTATCCTATGGCACGATATCTTTAGCAAAACACCAAGAATGAAACAAGGTTTGATGGAATGGTAGAGAAGGCCACTAAATAATCTTAATAATTTTGGAGCTTCCGAAAGTACTGTCTGATTTTCTTTGTTACTCGGATGGCTTACTTCCGCTCCATGATTAGACTTGAGTCCGAAATGTTACTGCGAAGTAATTTTCGCCCTAGCAAGAAAATGGGCTGAATGATTACATGGTAGAGAACACGCCAAGTACTCGAATTGATGGGACATTAGCAATGTGACGTCTCATTTGTGATTGACCCGTTTGTCTACTTGAATGAATTTCGTCCTACTTCTGTACTACTGAAGCCAGCCAGAAGTGATTCAACTAAAGGATAGTTAATGTTAGTGATGTCATTTAGTTTTTAGGTGTTGTTTTCTTAAAACCGGCTCTGTGGTTTGGGTGGTAGCGTGACACCCATTTTCATTATTCCCCGTTATACCGAGTCCAGGGTTCGAAATCAGCTGCCGGCGATTAGGAAATGTGATCCGTCGGCAGTTAAGAAAGCAATGTTAGACTACTGAACTACGATTGCCAATTAAATCACAAACATTGGCACCTTTCCGTCTTGACAGACGATAGTTTGGTACATTGTGCTTTAAAAAGGCTTAATAACTACAATCCATGGCGGTGGCGAGTGTGGCTGGAAAGGCCAATTCTTGCTGCAAATGTTTGCCCACAGTAGGTGCATGTGAAAACATGGTAATTTCCACCATTTTGCACCATCTTACGTCTCTCACGCTCTGTGTGTGCTTTATCTGCAATCATTTTCTCTCTCCTTTGTCTTTATTCCGTTTCTGATAGTTGCCCTCCATGCAACACGTTCAGCGGCGACGTGCTCCCAATGTGCATTATCAATGCCTGTATCAATCATGTCCCGCTTACACACATCTTTGTATCGTAGTAGAGGCCGACCCTGAGATCTCCTACCCGTCTGTAATTCACCAAAAAAGATGTCCTTTGGTATTCTACCATCATCCATCCACCTAACGTGTCCTATCCATCTAAGTCTACGAAGACTGAGCATGGAATACACCGTCACACAACCTGATCTTTCCAATACTTCAGTATTTGTGATTTTGTCTTGCCACTTAATACCAAGTATTCTTCGCAGACACCGCATATGAAAGCTGTTTAAACGTTTCTCTAGGCGTGAGTAAGTTGTCCAGGTTTCACTGCCATAAAGAAGAGTACTAAGGACAAAGGCTTGGTAGACGAGGACTTTTGTTTTGGCAGTAAGCTTCCTGTTCTCCCAGACTCTTTTTGCTAACATGTTCATTGTTGTTGCTGCCTTGCCAATCCTGATGTTGATTTCCTGATCGAGGGATAATTTGCTATTTACCTCTGATCCTAGATATGTAAAATGGTCTACTATCTCCAGTTCGGCGTCGTCAATAAAGATTGATGGTACACCATGTGCACCTTGTGACATACACAAATCACAAACAGCACAACCAATAAATGCTGGAGTTGATTGCAACCTTGTGTAAAGGACATGCAACTAACTTAACTATTTTCATGAAGACGGCAACGTTATTTGAACAATACTATGCATACTTGTCACTCTTAGAAATTTAATGGTCAGAGTATACTATGCTCCTCTACATAGGTATTTCTGGGAACAATGCGTCTGGGGTTTCTGACCACATTCCTCTCAGATCCACTAATATCAGGGTTCACAACAGGAGCGGCCATCCACGTTTTTTCCAGCCAAGTGAAGTCGGCCTTCGGAGTCACAGTCCAGCAGTACAGCGGTCCATTCAAGCTCATTTTTGTAAGTAAATCCAGAGTTACCACCATCATCATCAACTGTCTGCACCTTCTTCTTCTACTATCTGTCTCGTTTTGGCTTTCATCTTTCAGAGTACGAAGTGAAATCTGGAGTAACGGTTCGTGTATGCCTCCTCCTCCTCCTCTTCCTCCTCCTCCTCCTCCTTCCTTCCTCAACCTCCCCTTCTCCTCCACCTCTTCCCTCGCATCCTCTTCCTCCTTCCCTTCTTTCAGTTTTGGCTTTCAGCTTTCAGAGTACAAAGTGAAATCTGAAGTAAGGGTTCGTGTATGCTCCCTCTCCCTCATCATCCTCTTCCTCCTCCCCCTCTTCCTCCTTTTCCTCCTCCATCTCATCCTCCTCCACCTCTTCCCCCTCTTCATCCCCTCCTCTTCCTCCTCCTCTTCCTCCTCCGCCACCCCTTCCTCCTCCTCCTCTTCCTCCTCCTCATCATCAGCATAATGTAGCAGGTCCTTTGCAGATGTTTGCTTTCATCACGAAAATATAATCTATATTTTGCCTGTTCTCCTACCAGTACATTTTCATGCTCAAGATTCTCTGTTCATCTTCATGCTGGTCCATGCCTGCCATTTGTCCATGTAACTATACCTTCTTACATATAATATGACCAAGACATTTCAGTTTTCTAGACATCATACCCTTTATGAGCCTGTGTTCTTCGATGTTTAGATCTAGCAGAATGTCGGTATCTTTCTTCTCTTGGTCTGTGGTATCCTAGGACATGTTCTGCAATATTTCAGTTCAAAAGATCCAGCTTTTATTCTCTAGTGATTGCAAAACGGTCCATGAGTCATGCGCAATCGTTAGTGCAGTTGACCACTTTCAGTGTACCTATATTTCTTTCTTTATCCTTTGTCAGTTTTGTCTGTGACTGCTTGTGATATATGTATTTAAATCATCAGTTACTATCTATTTTTACTCAAAATTTTTTGAAGCTTTTCTACTTTTTGTAATATTGCCTCGACAGAAGTCTTTTATGGCGTATCCCTATCGATTTGAAACTACCATGTGAACTTTGTAGCCCAAGTGGGACCACTCACGTTTTCGTCACTATTCAGAACCAACGAACAGTAATGACAGACATGGCTGGTGTAAGAATTGAGTTGAGTTGAGTTGAGCTAAGAACCGACATCCCGGCACTCAGGACATTCCCGTATGCGCCCCTCCTCTCATTCAACAACCAGCGAAGAGTCACTACTAATCGTTCCCACCGATGTCTGATTGAAAGTTCTCCTGGCCTTCTCTCTTAGAGCTGAGATTCTTCCAAACCACTGCCGACCCCCCGAAATATGCTTTCCACACTCGGGTTCTCAATTTGTCCCTCCCCCCCACCTCCTTTCTCCACCTGGTCCCACTGACGCACGATCACATCTCCCTTGTCCATAGGTAATATACCACTAAGAGGTGCATTCCATGCCAGCCTATCATCCTGTTCATCTCTTCTCTTCCCCCCCCCCTCCCCCTCCCTTTCCGCATGGCCAGGGCAACAAATCCATACAATTCTCACAATCTGTGACCTCTGCTGTAAGAAGAAGCAAGGGTTGGTCAACACCACGGAGGACACAAACATTACAGACACCATGGGCACGCACACACATGAGACAGGCGAGCTGATGAACGATCGGGAGTCTTTCAGGCGGACTGTACTGCCAGCGACATTCAATGTCGACGTTTTATATGAGGATAACCCAAAGTCTTGGTTCTCCAGCAAAATGAGTTACCTAAAATCTTAAAAGAAGCTAAGACATCTCTCATCTCATCTCATCTCATCTCATCATGTTCCTCTTGTACTTTGCGGTGTCGAGGTGAAGTATAAACAGCGGGAGAGTGCCCGCTTATCGGCTTCATGTATCGATATTCCCATAGACTCTGTTACTCCCTGCGTCCATCGTTTACGTGGTCGGCCTCTTCCTCTGTTTCCCTCTGGTCTGTACACCAAGACAACATATAATAAACTTCATACTGAAGTACTGAAAATGTGACCACTCTGTAAGAATAGAAGGATTGGTTTATATTGATGCGACTGGAGCGATTTAATGATGAAGAGGTAGAATAAGTGCACAAGTACCTTCACAATCTGTCATCATGGCATGAACAAATATCAGCGCACGATATTCTGTTGGCGGTCGTGAGGCATGGAGAAGTATGCCAGCCCGCACCTGTTGGTAAGAGACTTGATAGTAATGATATTTCATCAACATCACGTGCCATGCCGATATGTGCGGGCGACTGATTCACAAAGCACGCTGACAAGGGTATGCAAGACTGGCATGCTTGCGGTGAATGGTATGCATCAATTCAGAGGTAGCGGGTTGTGAGCATTCGCTTTATTTTTGTTTTCTCTCCAGGACATTCTGGTGAGGTTGGAAATGAACAGACAGACATATTGACTTGTGCTGCATCATTAAGGAGTGATCTGATGCATGATAAGGTAGATGTGGTGAAGCCCTCTGGGAGCGCGTGAATAATGCAGAAGAACAGATAGACTATGATGGTCTAGAGCAATGGTTCTCAACCTTTTTTGGCCCATGCACCCCTTCACCATATGATCAGAATGCCATTCCCCCTCCCCGCTCCTTTTGTATTTCATCCCTATAGCCCCCCCCCCCCCCCGCCTCTACACAGTATACGTAAAAATGGAAGCTAAACTCAATAACACATACTAGACTAAGTCTAGACGTCTACATAAAACGTGATGTGTGGGTTTACTTACGTTATAGAACGAATTTCACAAGGGCGAGAAGTACAGAACCGTGCAGTATTTGGGGGGGGGGGGGGGCGGTATCAAGTAATCGGTTCTTGTATTACCGCGATCTAGACATAATCTTAATTCTCTCTCTCTCCCTCTCTCCCTCTCTCTCTCTCTCTCTCTCTCTCTCTCTCTCTCTCTCTCTCTATATATATATATATATATATATATATATATATATATATATATATATATAATATATATATATATATATATATATATATTATATATTTATATATATATATTTCTCTCTCTCTCTCTCTCTCTCTCTCTCTCTCTCTTTCTTTTTCCCACCCCCTCCCCCCTAATTCCTCACCGGTTGAGAACCACTGGTCTAGAGAGAGCAGAAAGGGATGGTCAGAGGATCTGGTAGACAGTGGTCACTCAGAGCAATACGGACACACAATCAGATTGCGACGGGCGCCATTAGTATTGGAACTCTCAGCTGGCTGTTGAAGAAGATGACTGAGCGCTTATGGGAATGTCCCGAGTGCAATGATGTTGGTTCTTGACTCAACTCAACTTAAGCGTTGGCGGTCGTGGTTCGCCATCTCACACGATTACCAGAATCATGGATCAGGCTTGTGTTCGTATCTCAATTATGGCATCCAGGTGTGTAATTCTTTATCTTCCCTTTGCTATTTATCCATCAATCTTGCCAGTTATCACTAAATTTCCCAGTTTATTTATCCCGTCATAATGCGCCTCAAAAATCTTGACTGTCTATGCCTAATTTCGCGAATCAGTTTACTGTTTTCATTTTCATTTATGTAGGACTTGTTAATTGGTTTTTCTTTGCATCTATGGTGTTCTTTGGATTTTCCCCAGAAGCCACATTTTCACTGCCATTAGTTATTTTTCAGTGTATCTGCTTATTTCCCGTATTTCACAAGCATATAACATGATTGTGATTGCTGTAATGTAAATATTTGATAGATGCATTAAAACAGCAGCTCACATACCCACATTACTTTACATACCCACATCATCTCACATACCCACATTACTTTATATACCCACATCACCTCACATACCCACATCACCTCACATACCCACATCACCTCACATACCCACATCACCTCACATACCCACATCACCTCACATACCCACAACATTTCACATACCCACAGAATTTCACATACCCACAACACTTAACATACCCACAGCAATTCACATACCCACAGCACTTCACATACCCACAGCACTTCACATACCCACATCACTTCACATACCCACAGCACTTCACATACCCACATTACTTCACATACCCACATCACTTCACATACCCACATCACCTTACATACCCACAACATCCTTACATACCCACAACATCTCACATACCCACAGTAGGTCCCTGCTATGAGATTTGTCCCCCCCCCCCCCCCCCCCCCCCGATTATTACTTATAACCCGGAGGTAGCAGATTCGTTCAACACACCTGTCAGTTGTACTTAAATGTTGACTTCTCGTTCAGACAGCACTGGCAAACTAATAACATAATACCGCAAATACTTTACAGAACGTTACGATCATACCTGTGTTGATTTTCTAGATAATTTTACTTTCAGTAATTTGCCATTGCTTCCTGAACGAAAAATCAACGATAAAGTCAAACTTAATGTCGGTATAAGGATGCAGCCCCCATAATCCACTGTCAGCGAACCGGACGTTTGGGAGCGAGCGCTCTTATCTTTTCTGCCAAGTCAAAATCGCAAACAACCAATAGGATCTGAGGTTGACTGCAGTGTCCTAGAAAAGAGAGGCGCATTTTAAACATTTATGGATAGTTTCTGTAATAAACGCCTCAGTGATTTCTCCCTTCTAGTCCTACAGGGATTTCTTCTCCAACTTCCATCAAACCAACATAGTGACGATGTCGGCGACGCTGGTAGCCATACTTGTGCTTATCGCCATCAGAGAGGGGATCAACAGTAACAAGACCTTCAAAGAAAAGATGAAAGGCATCCCGGTCCCAGGGGAACTGATGGTGGTAAGCTTCATCAACAGTTCTTGACTTGGGTTTGATCAGTAGTTCTTGTGTTTGATCAGTAGTTCTTGACTTGTGTTTCATCAACAGTTCGTGACTAATGTTTGATAAGTAGTTCTTGTCTTATGTTTTATCAGTAGTTTTTGACTTGTGTTTTATCAGTAGTTTTTGTCTTGTGTTTGATCAGTAATTCTTGTCTTATGTATCGTTAACAGTTTGTGTCTTATGTTTGATCAATAATTCTTGTCTTGTGTTTCATCAACATTTCATGTATTATACTTGATCAACAGTACTTGTCTTATGTTTGATCAGTAATTCTCATGTATATTCTTGTCTTATGTTACATCAACAGTTTTTGTGTCTTATAGATCTTGCCTTCGTTTCAACAGCTGTTCTTGTTTTGTGGTTTATTAAGATTCTTTTTATGCGTCATCGATAATACTTATTTTATCAAAATTTTTTTGTCTTATGCTTCATTAACAGTTTGTGACGTATTGATTATTTACAACACTTGTTTTATGTTTCATCAACAGTTCTTGTCTTAGGATTGATCAACAGGTCTTGTCCTTTGTGTCATTGACAATTCTTGTTCTTTTTTTTTTGTCACTGACAATATTGTTTTATGTATAATCAATAGTTCTTGTCTTAAGTTTCATGAACAGTTCTTGTCATATGTTTCATGAACAGTTCTTGTCATATGTTTCATGAACAGTTCTTGTCATATGTTTCATCAAAAGTTCATGTCATATATTCTGTCAACAGTTCGTGTGTTATGTCCATCAACAGTTGTTAACTTACTTTCCGTTAACAGTTTATGTTGTGTATTTTGCGCTGTGTTCGTATATCATACATGGCTTTACAACCAGCTGTCAACTATCAACACTCATGCTCCGAATGCATCATTGATATACCAGAATTATGTCATGTAAAAGTGAAGTACAACACATGTAGTACAAGATATGTACACGTAATATTCATTCACACACACAAACACACACACACACAAACACACACACACATACATAAATGTAAACACAATCACACACATTCATACACTCACACCTGCATGCACAAAATACCTAAATAAATAAATAAATAATTATTGCACAGTGACATACACTCACCTAGTAATTGTAAAGTGATGTAAACTCCATTGAAGTGGTCATGTGAGTATGTGTGTGTGTGTGTGCGCGCGCGCGTGCGTGCGTGGGTGTGTGCATGCGTGCGTGCGTTCACCGGTGTCCTTGTATAGCTTTCACAAACTATTTATAGACCACCATAGGTTTACTCTAAGTGTAAGCACAATAGATAAATGACCTTTTAACCCGCATGACGACGCAGTGGGCATAAGATGCTAGACCCATGTTTTATAAACCAATCGGCACTCAGTGAGAGATGTGCTCAGTATCTCGCTGGTCGCCTTTACTTCACAAGACTTTCCCAGGTACCCGTGTTATCCTGAGTCAACCTGACAGCTCTTTCAATTTAAAAAAAATCGAATTTGGCCCCTGACGGGTCGAACTCACGACTACGTGGCGAGCATCTAGCCTCCAGGCTATAACGGCTACCAACTCTTGGTCTACATGCTAAAAAAAAATTAATTTCATATCCTTTGCAGAACGTCGCAGTCAACCTCAACAACTTTTGGCAGTTAGTGATTTCTTGACAACTTTGCGTTCAGTAGTTTGCCATTGCTTTATGAACGACCGGCACTCATACCACTGTATGACAACCAGCGCAAAGCGGTCTGCTTCTAAACCGCCCGCAGCTGTGTTTCGAACGCGATGTGCGGGATTGCGAATTGCATTCGTAACACCTTCACCACAGAGTCGGCAGCAAAACCAAAAAGAAAAAAAAACGGTTTTTGTAGAGGTAACTTTTATGAGTAAATTTCATGTCATGATTGGTAAATGTAATGTGACGCTCACTGATATACTAAACGTTTATCAACTGGTCTGAATGTCTATGGATTATTTTTATGAAGGCAAACATCACTATTTTCGGCGCATGTTTGTGTCCTTATCTAACTATTGACATAACTTGATTTCTCAATAGATTATCGTTGGAACTATTTTGTCTCGCCACTTTGCCTTGCATAAAGAGTTCAGTGTGGCCGTCATTGGCACTATACCAAAAGGGTAGGTAATATTCTCCATTTCTTACATGATTTTAATGTATTTCTGTTTTTAAATGGGTTAGCTGTTTTAAAGTTTCACATTCTAGTGTCATTACAATTATTTGTATACATCAATAGACAAAGTTAATACAGGATCTCTTATAATTTCTTATTTTGTTTTAACCACTCTTGTAGCTTCTTGCGAGCAGATTCGGTTTTCATATCTCATGAAAACTATTTGTCAAAATCCTTATATAATTATGTATTAAATAGCAAATCTTATAGCAGCGACCTGCTGTTGCTATGTGAGTGAATGGAGAAATAGGCGATCACTCTTTCCCTCCCGTAGCGAATGTCGAGATCTGATATAGAACCCTCGTCCGAATGCTCTGATGCAATTGTCAACACCATATTCTAACCATGACACCAACAACGTCCATATATAGAGTTAAAGCTTCGCGTGGTCTTCTAATAAGTCTAAACCTATGACGCTTACATTTCTGGTCTTTCAGCGCATCTCAGAGCTATTATCCTACACTGAATCTCCTAAATCTATTGAGTGCCTTATGTCGTTGGAACTGTAAATAAAAATCAGCATTCACTTTGTTTTATTAGCGCTGACCTACCTCCAAGACGGACTGCCCAGAAATAAACTCGGCCTTCTCCTCATCGACTCACATCTTGAATGCTTCCGAACCCTGAATGCTGTTAGAGTCGACTGTACCTAATCAAACGTTCAACATTCTCCATTCTATAACTGCTTTAATCGTCCCGCCACCCGCACCCTTTAGTAAATATTATGAGGATGATACCCGCCACCCTCTAACAAATTTGTATCTATGTTAACAAGCTAATTAATGTGCGGCCAGTCTACTGTCTCTGCGCTGGTTTAAGCTTCTTAAGAGTATTGAGCGTCGGTGAGGTCTTGATATCATTAACTATTGGTGAACTCAGCAGTTCAATGGTCAAGTTTTCAGTTTAACAATTCTCAAATTTATATCTTTTCTTCTAAGACCAACGTTTGCTATGCGTTGATTCCGGCAAGGGTCACAAACAGGATGGTTTGCTTGAGGATCTTCACCGGTCCCTCAGAGTTTTCTCGAAAGGTCTCTCCAATCGGCCTGGTTTACTCACTCAATTCTCATCTTTAACTCGTTGCATGCATTAATTCTGATAGTTTCTGTTGGTATAATACTGGTGAGATCAAGTAATTGTTCGCTTGTATTAATACTTGTTACTTGTTAGATATTGTCATAAGTCGGGGTGCCCCACCGGCTAGATGAAAGTATTTTTCACTGGCGAGCAACCCCTAATAGTCAGAAACTGACTAGGGACGAAATCTATATGGCTGAACTATAGATTAGGCCCTGAATATCCAACGTACAGCTCCAAGTGGCTCGTTACAAAATTAAAATGAACTGTGCTGAATATTCGCCAAGGATGGGAAGGAGAAGGTTAGCTAGAAATAGATTTTTACGTCTGAATTAAAGTGTAAAGACAACTATTCCAGTACAGGTTTTTCTCCCTGACTGCTCCCTTCCTTGGTGTGTAAGTGAACCCCCACCAATGTACACACACAACACGTATGCACAATTGGAATTAAAATATAACGACAGAACTATGAGTTACAATACTACAACATTTATTTACTAATCATAACAATAGACATAGGATGATTGTCAATATGAGGATGATGAAATCATATACATATTGATATTGATGACAAACATTACGTAACTTTACTTGTTACTCGATCTATCTGGATCTATGGTCCAGATCCCCACTCTCCAGTAGACACACACAAAAGAGAAAGAACAGCTTGCCGGTATTCTGAGATCCTGTCAGTCCTGACACTCCTAGTCAGTAGTCTCTAGTCTTGAGATCTATAACATAGGGCTCCTTGTGAGAGCTTGAAAGAAAGTCAAGAATGTGTTATATCAGTTCTACATCAGCGCAATCCTAATTAAAACATATAACACAAACATATACAATGACCAGTCTGGCCAAGATTATCTTTCAGCTCGACTGCGTTCACCATCCTCCTTCTCCCTACTGTCTTTAGTCTGGGACGGGCTTTTAAATTGTCTCACACGCCTGTAATGATTACATTTCTGCCGCCCCATGTCCATGTCGCTAATACAGAAATTCTGTGTCGTACAGCCGCTCCGTCCAATGTTAGTTTAGCAGCTCACCGGGTCGGTAATGGTATTATAATAGTACCTGATCATCCGGGCTTACAAGCCGTGACCAGTAGCTGTGCCAAGTTTCCATGCATTACCCTCCACCATATGATGAAAAAGGTTTAGCACCATATACCCCATACTACCAATTGTGGGTAATGTCTGTACCATTACACCTCTGCTTCCAACACAATCATTGGTCCAATGTGCCAATGCGCAGACAATAGCATAACACTTCATATTGGTAGGTTTGCATATGACAAATCAATATATCAAACATCCAATACACATAAACATATTGATTAAACTAGACATATTATGATACTTTAACATCATAGCATAATGCACTAGTTAGTTTATGAAATTACACATACATACATCCAACATATCCGTAAACATTATTTTACTTCAAGATGGACATCTAATGATATTCAACATAATAGCATTAGGCATTATTGAGTACTAATATTGTATAGCTACAAAATGAGATATACAACGTCTAATTGAAGTTACCACTTAGTTACTGCTGTTGTAAGAATTAAATAAATAGTCAGTTGACTTATATTCTGTACAACAAATGCACACACCAAAAAGCAACTAGGATAGTGTACAAAGAAATGACAAGCATCTACCAAGACACCTAAAAGTATACCCAGACAAGATCTGTTTCACATAAGGCTCTACTTCTCAGAAGAATAACTCTTTAAAGCAATATGATATTGAACACAGAACTTAGAAAGAATACTCAAGTAACCTGAAGCAATGATAATTCTGGAAGTAACCTAGGTCAGATATAGACAGAGTCATTACATCCATTTAAAACTCGACTAGTTACTAAGAATTAATTCTCCTAGTTAAATCTAGCAACCTAAGAATCATACAAAACGAGCTGGTTGTCTCACCTGTTCTGAAGTCAAACTTAATCTAACCTAAAACAGGCTAGGGACCCTTATTTAAGCTGAGTCCAGCAGACAGTGTCTGAGACACTATTATCTCTTTGGCAGTCCCGTCATAAATTCTTCTTATCTCCTCCTGACAGTAATTGCAATTAACTCCAAGTCTGTCCAGTCATAAAATTCTTTCTGCATGCACACTAGCCTTCACCATAGTGTCACACCTGGATGGTTTTGCGTTGCCAGCCCCAGATCAGTTTCACAGTCTTATCAGTGATTTCACACCTACCTGGGTCTGCCAGTCCGAGTAGACGGGGCTTGTTTCCCGCCCTGGGGCTATTATCTCTCCCTGTGTCAATGTTGTTCACGCCTGGGTGGTTTTATTTCACTCACTGGCCCAGTTCATTGTTGATTCAGCATGTCTGGGTCAGCAGTTTCCCAAGGTGTATACTAATTATCTAGTTGCCATTTTACTTGCCATCTGCAAGCTTACGTCATGGCTAGAGGCTTTTTGTGAATAATCTTACCTCACGACTAGATAGCCTTGAAGTAGCGTGATTAATTCATTCTTTCTCAATTTGGCCTCTCAAATTTGGAGACTGAGAAAAATATTCTGGGATGTTAAGGCGGCATTTCGCGACAGAGCTTTCCCCTTAAAAAAAAGTTTCTGCCAGAAATCTTTTTTCAACGCACGCCGTACATCCCAGAATAATGCCTAAGCACTCTCCGTTCTGTATCTGCCTAAAGGTTTCCAATATTCCTTGTGGCAGTGGGTTGTCCTGCATCTGCAGAAAGACGTCCCATTTCCATAGCCCAAAGATACTCTGGATAGATCCTTGTACCTGGTTTTCGGCCGGGATTCCCTGCAATAGCTTGGTAAAATCCGGTAATTGTCAGGAGGTTGTAATTTTACCCCTCTGGGAAAGATCACAATCAACGGGATTCTTCTACGCCTCTGGGCAGCGATTGTTTTACACCATTCACTCACGTGATTTACTCCTTTCAGCCGAGGATGTACCCGTAGTGAGGTCTTGCATAAGCTGGCCACAGCAAAGCTTGTCTCCGTGATATTCCTCCATCCTTTAAAGATCCTTAACAGATTCATCAATATCTTCCTTTTGAAAGGAATAATGTTACACATCATGGTCCCATGATATAAATTCAACTGGCGCTTTCCTCCTTCAAAGTCGGGCGTAACAATCTTCCCTCCTCGGTGTCGCGGTTTCTTCCCCTGATATTCAGTTAATGGGCTGAGTTTCTCTGCATTAGAGTTTCGTGTGAAAACCGTGCTAGAAATTGGAAATTTAGTGAGCCAAGTTGTCCAGCCTTGAGAAATAACATAGTTATTCACAGGCGATAAAGTGGAGTTACTTTTGAATAAAGTATCCACAAATAGCTGATCTACTCCTATCAAATCGACCTGACTGAAGGGTAGATTGAGTCCTAAGAGTGTTGATTCCAAACCACTCTTGACTTCTGTTACTTCAGGTCCCTGTTGCTGGAATTCCCTGATAACTTCAGCTAATGAGATGATAGGCGTTTCTTCCTCCATCTTGTGCAAAGAATTTTCTTCTTTAGCAACTACAGACAATGTTGTCTGCACAATATCAGAGTCCATATTCTGGCTCATGACAATTCCCTGTGTTTCCTGAGTCTCCGAACTGGTATACTGTGAGATAACAACTGGAAATGTTTCCTGGTCTGGATGTTCCTCTCTGGTCGTGCTTTCATGGGCTAAGTCCAGTTGAGGTAAATCCTGTGATGGGCTGGTTAAGCAATCCATCACGATAGGTAAATGATTTGAACTGAGATCTAGTGTCTTGTCCTGAGCTGCAGCCTCAAAGATCACAAGGGGTTCCGGATCGTCCTTCATCCCACCGTCAGTCAAATTTAATCCCACTTCTTCCTCGTCTGGGCTGAAGGGAATAATAAAGTCGGTTACCTTTCGATCTCCGACCTCCTTAAAAGATGTCCTCAGGTCATCTTCCTCTTGAGTTTCACCTCTCGTTGAAGTAGAATGAGATTCCTGGGAGTCTTGTACTGGCGGACCAGTTAAATTATCTGAACTGATAATTAGTGATTCTTCCCGCGTTGCAGTAATGAAATTCACCTGGGATTCAGTCACTTCCATCCTCCCTATTTCAGTCAGATGTAATTCCACTTCGTGATTCTGTGAACCGAAGGGAATGTGAGAATCGGCTAGGTCTCTGCCTGCGACCTCATTAAAGGTTGTCTTCAGTTCCTCTTTCTCTCGAGATTCATTTCTCGTAGCAGTCAAGTGGTTTTCCTGAAGGTCCTCTACTGTCAAACGACTATTGCCGTGGTGCAAACAGTTATCACGTTTGTGACTGTTTGAAATGCCCTTGGCACGTTTTTTCTTCCCTCTTTTCCGTTTAGGACTGGGTCGAATGAGAACCTGTAGTTCCCGGTCCACTAACTCTGATTCTGCGGTGGGTGGCAACGATGTCCCTTCCTTCCTGGTTGGGTGAGCATCCGTATCTCCTACCTTATGTTCCGCTAGAAAGGTTAGCTTCTCCGCATTGACTGCTTCTATATGTGTTTTCTCCATCTTTACTCCTTCAGTTTTGCTACGCTCTTGTGCTTCAAAGAACTCATCATCTTCTTTAAACATAATTTCTTCTTCTTGGTCCCACCATTCTAACTCTGCTATGATATATGTTTCTAGTTGCTCTCCCTTTAAGCCTTCTCTTATGCCCCACCCTCTCGCGGTCTCTGAGAAATCTGCGCGCGCCTTCAGATCCTCTTCAAGATTCCGGTACAGCAAGAACATAATTGCTAATGACTATATTTAGGTAAGCCCCTATGTATATATCAAAAATCAGATCTAAGCTAGAACGACAAGAGTTAACTACTGACAGTCTACGCTATCCAATGTGTATAGTTTAGCCTCAGCAGTGAAAGACAACTGAAAATAATATTCAAGTAGTATCCTGGCGACAGCAGTGAAGTAAGTGTGAGAGGTATACTACACAGTAATCAACAGTAATATTTACCTAAATAAACATTAAAATGCACTGCATACATGTCAAAATAAACATGGCATATATTAGCATAAAATGCAAATCAGTCAAGCAGTTAAATCATCAAACACGTCAATGTCAATATGATTAAAGTGTTCAATTATCAATAAATGATTAATGATAACACTAAATGATAGAAGATGGTAGTTTTCTCATAAGTTCTTATCTGTTATACTTTTGAAAAGTTATTTCTATACTCTGTAACTTCCTCAACTAAAAGTAGCTACATTTGATGATAGTCTATTTTGATGATTGAAGATTACAAGAGTTAACTTTGAAAAATCGTTTGTCTAGGGTCTAGTAGAATCACTATGATTACTAGAATCCTGGTTCAGGATCGCGGACTGGACCCCAATCTGTCATAAGTCGGGGTGCCCCACCGGCTAGATGAAAGTATTATTCACTGGCGAGCAACCCCTAATAGTCAGAAACTGACTAGGGACGAAATCTATATGGCTGAACTATAGATTAGGCCCCTGAATATCCAACGTACAGCTCCAAGTGGCTCGTTACAAAATTAAAATGAACTGTGCTGAATATTCGCCAAGGATGGGAAGGAGAAGGTTAGCTAGAAATAGATTTTTACGTCTGAATTAAAGTGTAAAGACAACTATTCCAGTACAGGTTTTTCTCCCTGACTGCTCCCTTCCTTGGTGTGTAAGTGAACCCCCACCAATGTACACACACAACACGTATGCACAATTGGAATTAAAATATAACGACAGAACTATGAGTTACAATACTACAACATTTATTTGCTAATCATAACAATAGACATAGGATGATTGTCAATATGAGGATGATGAAATCATATACATATTGATATTGATGACAAACATTACGTAACTTTACTTGTTACTCGATCTATCTGGATCTGTGGTCCAGATCCCCACTCTCCAGTAGACTCAACAAAAGAAAAAGAACAGCTTGCCGGTATTCTGAGATCCTGTCAGTCCTGACACTCCTAGTCAGTAGTCTCTAGTCTTGAGATCTATAACATAGGGCTCCTTGTGAGAGCTTGAAAGAAAGTCAAGAATGTGTTATATCAGTTCTACATCAGCGCAATCCTAATTAAAACATATAACACAAACATATACAATGACCAGTCTGGCCAAGATTATCTTTCAGCTCGACTGCGTTCACCATCCTCCTTCTCCCTACTGTCTTTAGTCTGGGACGGGCTTTTAAATTGTCTCACACGCCTGTAATGATTACATTTCTGCCGCCCCATGTCCACGTCGCTAATACAGAAATTCTGTGTCGTACAGCCGCTCCGTCCAATGTTAGTTTAGCAGCTCACCGGGTCGGTAATGGTATTATAATAGTACCTGATCATCCGGGCTTACAAGCCGTGACCAGTAGCTGTGCCAAGTTTCCATGCATTACCCTCCACCATATGATGAAAAAGGTTTAGCACCATATACCCCATACTACCAATTGTGGGTAATGTCTGTACCATTACACCTCTGCTTCCAACACAATCATTGGTCAATGTGCCAATGCGCAGACAATAGCATAACACTTCATATTGGTAGGTTTGCATATGACAAATCAATATATCAAACATCCAATACACATAAACATATTGATTAAACTAGACATATTATGATACTTTAACATCATAGCATAATGCACTAGTTAGTTTATGAAATTACACATACATACATCCAACATATCCGTAAACATTATTTTACTTCAAGATGGACATCTAATGATATTCAACATAATAGCATTAGGCATTATTGAGTACTAATATTGTATAGCTACAAAATGAGATATACAACGTCTAATTGAAGTTACCACTTAGTTACTGCTGTTGTAAGAATTAAATAAATAGTCAGTTGACTTATATTCTGTACAACAAATGCACACACCAAAAAGCAACTAGGATAGTGTACAAAGAAATGACAAGCATCTACCAAGACACCTAAAAGTATACCCAGACAAGATCTGTTTCACATAAGGCTCTACTTCTCAGAAGAATAACTCTTTAAAGCAATATGATATTGAACACAGAACTTAGAAAGAATACTCAAGTAACCTGAAGCAATGATAATTCTGGAAGTAACCTAGGTCAGATATAGACAGAGTCATTACATCCATTTAAAACTCGACTAGTTACTAAGAATTAATTCTCCTAGTTAAATCTAGCAACCTAAGAATCATACAAAACGAGCTGGTTGTCTCACCTGTTCTGAAGTCAAACTTAATCTAACCTAAAACAGGCTAGGGACCCTTATTTAAGCTGAGTCCAGCAGACAGTGTCTGAGACACTATTATCTCTTTGGCAGTCCCGTCATAAATTCTTCTTATCTCCTCCTGACAGTAATTGCAATTAACTCCAAGTCTGTCCAGTCATAAAATTCTTTCTGCATGCACACTAGCCTTCACCATAGTGTCACACCTGGATGGTTTTGCTTTGCCAGCCCCAGATCAGTTTCACAGTCTTATCAGTGATTTCACACCTACCTGGGTCTGCCAGTCCGAGTAGACGGGGCTTGTTTCCCGCCCTGGGGCTATTATCTCTCCCTGTGTCAATGTTGTTCACGCCTGGGTGGTTTTCTTTCACTCACTGGCCCAGTTCATTGTTGATTCAGCATGTCTGGGTCAGCAGTTTCCCAAGGTGTATACTAATTATCTAGTTGCCATTTTACTTGCCATCTGCAAGCTTACGTCATGGCTAGAGGCTTTTTGTGAATAATCTTACCTCTCGACTAGATAGCCTTGAAGTAGCGTGATTAATTCATTCTTTCTCAATTTGGCCTCTCAAATTTGGAGACTGAGAAAAATATTCTGGGATGTTAAGGCGGCATTTCGCGACAGATATATGGGTATAAACACAACCAAAACCGAAGTAATGCAAGTTAGCAGATCGCCTGGTCCACTAAATATACAGATAAATAGCACAACTCTGAAACAAGTTAAAGAATTCAAATATCTTGGAAGTATGATCACAGAAGATGGCAGATTGGGCAGAGAAATCAAAATCAGATGTCAAAAAGCTAGTGCATTTACATATCAACTATCACCCTTACTAAAACGTCCAAATATACCCATGTCCGCAAAACGACAGATAATAAACAGCAGATTCACACCAATACTATGCTACCTATCTCAAACTTGGACTTTATCCAAATCACACTTTTGCAAAATCAACACCTACGAGATAATATGTCAGAGAAGAGCTGCCAACTTAGCAATCCGAGACAGAGAAAGAAATGCTATTATCAGACAGACTGTGGGATCAACACATTGTGCCACAATTATTACAAGACAGAAGATCAAGTGGTTTGGCCATGTCGTTAGAATGCGACACTATCAACTACTATCACTGGCCGTATATCAAAGATCATCTGCGACGAGACCAAGAGGACGCCCAAGAAGAAAATGGATTGACGACATCATAGACAATCGCACAGAATGACACCATCCTGTACCGCCCATCGGGCACTGGAGCGCAGATTATCCCTCCCCACGACACTTGACGGCAGAAGTGGAAAATGATGATGATGACTTGTTAGATCCAATATATATATATATATATATATATATATATATATATATATATATATATATATATATATATATATATATATATATATATATATATATATATATATATATATATATTTGCAGACACTCGTTGGCACCTTGCCGTCTTGACAGACGATAGTTTGTTACACTGTGCTTCAAACAAGGCATATTAACTACAACCCATGGTTATTTACAACATCACGCACCATCTGAAGTCTAACACGCTCGTAGTGTGACCTATCTGCATTCATTTTCTCCTTTTTCTTTATTTCATTTCTGATCTTTACCCTCCATTCAACGCGATCTGCGGCGACTTTCTCCCGAAGTGCATTATGAATGCCTGTATCAGTCATATCCCGCTTGCACACACCTTTGTACCGTAAAAGCCGACCCCAGATCTTTTACCCATCTGTAATTCACCAAAACAGATGTCCTTTGGTTGTGTACTGTCATTCAACCTTCTGTTTCCTATCAATCTAAATCTACGAAGACTGAGCATGGAACAAATCGTCCCAAAACCCGATATTTCCAATATTTCACTATTTGTGATTTTGTCTTGCCACTTAATACCAAGTATTCGTCGCAGACACCGCATATGGAAGCTGTTGAAACGTATGATGCTTATAGTCTATTCTTTCCTGCCAGTGAAGACACAGTAGACTACCACACAGTTGTGATGTGTGTGCGTGTGCATGTGCTCATGCATACGGATAAAAGCATATCCTTGTTCCATACGCTGGGTAGACCCGATATTCCCCTACTCGTGTTGACCAATGTATAAGCTAATACATCCAATAATTTTTCATCAAACAGTTTCCCGGCCGTTAGTTTTACGTTTGTCAAGTACTTGCCAGATGTGATTGGCGAATCGTTCGCCATTTGTTTCACCGGGTTTGCTACCTCCTTCGCCATCTCAAAGATACTAGCTGACAAGCACAACTACATCGTTGACCCTAATCAGGTAAGTACTATCAACGGCTCTCGCCTGCTACTTTATTGTCTGTTTGCCTTTAAAGTCACTTTACAGTGGACAGGGTCGACTTCATTACACCGGGTTTTGTATCCCATATGGTTCAGTCTCTTTCGGTAGCGAACTGCCGAAAATATTGCACAAAGCACGATCTCCGTAGCTCAGCAACGACCCACAAGTCTCCGAAAAAATGCACTCGTGAACCGAAGGACACGGCCCGGAATCGAACCCGCAACCTTCGGAGCCCGAGTCAGACGGCTTGACCACTTAACCATGGAGACTCACTGTCTGTTTGCATTTTATGCGTGAGCTGCTGTATTTAAAAGTATGTGTTGCCCTGTATCAGGTACCTAGTATCTTAGAATGGGTGATATAAGAATGGAGTGAACGTGGAGTGTGAGTATTGTTTTTGCTCATTGTTGACTTGAGTATTGTCTTGCTCATTGTTGACTTGAAGCATGGACAACTAGCGAGTCTAATTAATATAGGGGCATTTTTTGTTGTTATTGTTCGCATATCCTTTACAGGACATCGCTGTCAACATCAGCATTTTACAGCTGATTGTTGATTTCTTGGCAAGATTACGCTCGGTAGTTTGAATATTGGGGCATAGAAAAACAAAAATTAACAATAGTTTATGCACTTTTAAGGAATAATATAGACAATGCAACTGCTAGAATACATTAGGAACCGACATTTTTCCAATGTAATGCTAGATTATTATGAATTACTCTTTTCTGCAAGTGAGTCAGAAGCAATCTTTGGCGACCATGACTCTCCAATCATCTATATGATCGTATATTCTTATGAAATTGTTGTTCCTCATACTATTTGTTTCGTGCAAGCTTTCCATATACATCTTTCTGTATCTACTTTTACTTCTGTCTTCCGGTGTACGGTTAGTATCTGCACTCCCATTTAATTTATCCTCTCCTTGTGGTTTCGACAAGTGATCTAGTAACACCTGCATATCTCTGTGAGTTTGTTTCCTTTTCTGTCCAGGAAGTTCTCAACATGCGTCTAAATATCAGGGGCACTAACAGCTATCATCAGTGAACTACTATCTTTCAATTGATGGGCATATAGACAAAAAAGTGACCACATATTACTATATACCTGTTCTTACACGGGACAACCACGTTATTTGGAAGGGGTCTGTTGAATACTTGTGTGCTTTGACACTTTTCTATTGCCAGAATAGAGGTTATCAAACGTGCATGCGTATGTGTGCGTGCTCGTGTATGTGTGTGTGCGTGCGTGCGTGTGTGTATGTACGTCATGATCTTCCTATGTGATTCAAAACCATCGTGGGCTTAATTAGCTATCGTTAACGTAAGCAATGCTGTTATATACATCAGAACAGATTACGGTCTCAGATAATTGTTCAATGTTTAGGAATCGCACATAAACTTATAGCAAGAACAAACACACAAAATACACGTTATACTGCTAAGAATAATAACTGCACATATCCTCTAGCTTTTTACAAACGTTCAGACTTTGAATAGATCTTAGGGAACCCCTAGGCACATTTTAAGAATCACAGATCTAGAATATTGTTTACAAACATTTACGGCTTTCCCCCTGTGTTCTATGGGCGCCTGTCAAGGCAAATGTGTCTCAAATGGCAATAAAACATCATCATTGACAGAGGCGGATTTCCTTCGCCTGTTTAACAGACATGCAGTGAATATTCCAGAGATGTGTATTATTCGTCGCCGGCTATTAGAATCTTCAATTCACATTTTGAACACATTTAGTAAATTATGATGTTTTTCCCCCAGCTGTATGCTACATTTCTTGCGCCTGTACAAGCGTGCATTTTAACAAATTGCATTGTTCTTTATCTGTTGCAAAATGTAAACATCAAACAAGTCAGTTTTATGAAATATCTAGGAAACCCAGGAACACTGGAGAGGCGCGGTGGCACAGTGACTATCATGTTTACCTGCCCGCCCGGTGGTCATGGAATCGAATTTGTATCGAGACGGATTTTAAAAATGGACCACCGCTCCCAGGTCAGCCCAGTCTACATTGTCTTGGGAATTAAAGTCTGCCGGTGTGATATTGATCACATCATTCCCCGAGTGCCGAGGGAACTCCGTTGTGAAGTGGCAAAACCGCCTCCATCGCGCTGTGAAGGTTATGAATTCGTTTTCGGGGTTCTGTCATTCGGTTCAAAAGCGCTAGTTTACTTGGGGATGTCGTTGGAGCTAAGAAGTTCGTGCACTGAGTGACGCTTTCAGCAGCTCGCTGTGGAGAAGATAGTTAGTCGCGGTTCCAACTTCACGGCAACGGGTCGTTCCCATTATGCTCCGTTCCTGTGCCAGTGAATATCACACGAAATGCTCTTTACTGTTCAGTGTGAAAAGTGGAACAGACTCGGTAAGCCAACAGCCCACACAGGTACACTGCATAATGCCGCCGCCAGAATGCCACCACAAAACTCCTCCACGAAAAATACTGTTGGGAGTCTCTGTGGACTGAACAACAAGAAAAGCGCTGCTGTATTGAGTGATACAGATGTTACGTGACAACTCATTAAAACCATTCTCCTTCTTGTAGCTCACGCCGTGTTGTATTGGTGATCATGTCCGTCCATAGCCTTCTGTCTCGAGTGCTGCCAATGATTTCTCATACCGATGTTCCTCCATGTAATGATGTCAAACTGTCAAGCGTCTTCTATCTTAATTCTTAACAACAAGCATCATTAGTACGCGTCATGCCGATAAGAGTGTGGTCTATTTTCGCCATCTCACACAATCACCCGAGTCAACAACAAAAAAGCAACCGCAATAAAACATTAGCAACAAGAAAAATAGCAACAACAACAAAAACATTAACATTCAGCAACAAACACAATAGCAAGAAGATGAATAGTAATAGGCACAAAAATAGGAACGATAGCAACAACACCAACAAGAACAGTATTTGTTTTTAATTTAATTTTTTTTTTAAAATGTTGCATATCTCTTACAGGATGTTGCAGAAAACACCATAAATTTTCAGCTGCTGTTGATGTATTAGGCAAGTTTTACGTTCAGTAGTTTTCCATTGAACAGTATTAGCAATAACAAAAACATCAAAAGCAATAAACAGCAATATCAACACAAACAGCAGTAACAAAAACATGAATAACAATACAAACAATATGAACAAGAACAGAAATAGCAACAAAAAGAATAGTTATCAATACCAACAACAATTGCAGCAACAGCTGTAGCAATAAGGAAAACAGCAATAACAACAAATACATAAATAAAATAAAAAATAACAAAAACAATCGGCAGAACAGAGTGGCAGTTGAAAAAACAGAGTAGTTAAACTTATACCTAATTGGATTGACAAGATACTACACACAGGCGACGGGAGTCTAGGGAGGCCGACACACCACACACTTCCCGCTTCGTCGATTGCACGGCACGTGTTGGAAACCGACCCTTTGATTGATAGACAGTGCCTTTCGCGTGTTATTTAATACACAAAATAGTCGCTTGTTAAAGTTTGCAGAAGCCATTATGATTAATCTACATAGACCAGTTTAGTGCAGACAGGAAGATATGATAGTCAGTTTAAAATTACCATGGTAGACAACTGACATTCCATCCATCATGTGCCATGCCGGTAAGCGTGGGCGGTCATGTTCTGCCATCTCACTCGACCACCAGAGTCGTGGATCAGCTCCGTGATTCTGTCTCGACCATGCCACAAGGCCAAGCCATCCAGGTACTTGCTTCTAGGTCTTCCCCTTGGTCTGTTCCCCTCGATCTTACCAGTTGTCACCAAATTCTCCAATCCATTTCTTCTCATAACATGCCCAAAGAATTTTGACTGTCTACGTCTAATTTCTCTAATCAATTTACGATCTTCATTTGTTTCTTGAAGGACTTGTTCATTGGTCTTTCTGGCACATTACGGTGCTCAGCTTGAAGGATTTATCTAGTTATTTTACTTTATGTTATTTGAATTCTACTGTATGTACCTTACGAAATGCAGAGAAATATGCCAGGCAATAAATCGTGCAATCTATTGTTTGTGTCTTCGTTATTCAATAATAACATCAACAGCAACAAAAATAATAGCATTACCAACAATAGTGGCAATAATAACAACAACAACAAAAGAAATGTGGACGAATATCACCGTGCAGAATAGGATAGATACAAGTTAATAAATAAACACATATGTATTGTTTGGCGTTCAGTAAGTAGAAGAAACAAGCAGACTCTAGACGACACGCTAGTCTCTCTGGTATCTACTTCTTTGTTTCTATTTATTGAGAGCCAAAGAATACATGTGTGTTTATTTATGAGCTGTTTATTGACCTCATCGGATTCCCCAATTGATATTTCTGTGTGTGTATAGATATATACTGGAGCGGCTGACCGAGTGGCTAGAATGCCGGGCTCTCCCACGGGAGACCCGGGTTCGAATCCTCGGTAAGGCGTGGAGTTTCTTCTGTTCGGGGCCAAAAAGAAAACCCTAACCTGCACAGTTCGTGGCGACTGCACTACCCATGCCGCCTTAATTCCACAGGCTCAAGACCCCCCCCCCCCCCCCCACCACTGTCCTACACCGCAAGGTACTATAGGCAGTAAATGACAGTTTCTTTTAATTGATATATAATAAAGCGAATGGATATGTTGGCAGGCACTTCTGATTAAAATGCCACGTGTGAAAAGACAATATTGTATGATAAACCGCTGATATACTGCAGGAACTCATAGCCCACGGAGCCAGCAATGTCCTGGGATCTATGTTCTCCTCATATTGCAGCGCCGCGTCCCTCTCTAGAAGTGCAGTTCAGAATGATGTTGGCGGCAAGACACAGGTGAGTTAAAAACACGAGACATCACACGGTTACTGCCACTAACAGTTATTAAAATGTAACAAGTCTTTTTTATCTTTCTTTTTCGTCCGAGTCTGTGTTGCTACTATTTTGTTGTTGTTGTTACTATCTTGCTGTCTATGTGATTGTAGTTATGTGTATGGTTGATTAGATGGTTGCGATTCTTAGAAAACAATAACATTTTTCAGTGCTATGTTGTTAATGTCGTCTGAGCCATGAAAATGTTTATTTTTGCGTTCGCTCGCTTTGAATTCAAACGTAGTCCAACAAGTGTTACTACTTCTAGTGCACTTGACTAATTTTTGCTCATGGATTAGCTTTCCCTATTATCAGTGTCCCTCACCAACAGATGAACTCACTTCTACATCTGAGGTACTTGAAATTTACGTCCCCAAGTCAAGGACGAGAAGTCAACATTTTAGTCCAACTGACCGATGTATGGGTTGAACCTTGGTATCAGCACACCGGCTATTTAAGAGCGGGCGATCTTATCCATCCGACCACTCTGACCTCCTGAAAAGAACTGTAGGACTGCGAGGGTAGTGTACAGATTTGTCCGCTGACCTGGTAGACAAGTAACTTCTCTACAGGTTTGTGTTGCAATGTTCTCAATCTCCTTGCGAGCCCAGAAACCAGCGGTACCAGCAAAGCCAGTCACTGCAACAAAATTCCGTCCGGAAGGGGATTGGAACACATGCCCACTAGGCCAACGGGTGCGTATTAGTCTAGCCTAGCCAATGGTTGGTGTAGTGTAGCCTGTAAACGAGTAAGAAAAGGACCATTTTACACGCATTACCTCGCACTGGAAATATGGTGCCAGACCCATAGTTTTATGGACCAATCAGCACTCGGTAGGTAATGTGGTCAATATTTATGGACCAATCAGCACTCGGTTGGTAAAGTTGTCAATATGTATGGACCAATCAGCACTCGTCGGCTTCCTGGCCTAGAGGTTAGCGACTTTCCTCCGTAATCTCGTATACTCTCGTAAGTAACGTGACGACGGTGAGAATCAGCAGTGGTTCGAATCGCGTCGGTAACTTACCGGGTATGTGAGCCGGCCGCTCAGAAAGCAATGGCAAACTACTGAGCGTAATCTTGCCAAGAAATCAACAATCAGCTGAAAGATGCTGATGTTGACAGCAATGTCCTGTAAAGGATATGCAAACAATTTTTAAACAATCAGCACTCGGTTGGTAACATGGTCAATATTTATGGACCAATCAGCACTCGGTAGGTAATGTGGTCAATATTAATGACCCATGACCATTGGGCCGGCAGGCGAGTGTCTAGCCAGTACGCTATAGCGTTCCCCAGTCTAGCCAATGGTCAGTGTAAATGTTTAGGGGTTACACTACTTTCTCCGTAATCCCGTACACTCTCGCGAGTAACGTGACGTGTGCGAGAATCGGTAGCGGTTCTCTCCGCGTCGGTAACTTACGGGGTATGTGAGCTGGTCGCTCAGAAAGCAATGGCAAACTACTAAGCGTAATCTTGCCAAGAAATCAACAATCAGCTGAAAGATGCTGATGTTGACCGATTTCCTGTAAAGGTTATGCGAAAAAAAAGTCTAGTCTAAGGATAGGGTAAATATGTATGGATTATGAGACAGTATAGTCTAGCCTATGGATAGTGTAAATGTGTATGGATCATGAGACGGTATACTCTAGCCAATGGTCAATGTAAATGTGTATGGATTATAAGACAGTATAGTCTAGTTCAGTGGTTCTCAACCTTTTTGACCCGTGCCCCCCTTCACCATATTTTCAGAACGTCATCATCCCCCCTTTCGTATTTCCTACCTAAAATTCCCCCCCCCCTCGCTTTACACAGTATACGTAATAATGGAAGCTAAATTTAATAGCACATACTAAAACAAGTCTAAACGTCCACATAAAATGTGATTTGTGGGTCTACTTACTTTATAAAATGAATTTTAGAAGGGTGAGACGTACAGAACCTTAAAGTATGAAGGGAGAAACAATATCAAGTAATCGGTTCTTGTATTAACACGATCTTGAAATAATCTTAATCACCCCCCCCCCCCCCCGCGGGAAACCCTAAATTTCCCCAATGGGGTGGGGGGATTCCCCACCGGTTGAGAACCACTGGTCTAGCTAATGGTCAAAGTAAATAGTTGTAGATGTCTAAGACAGCAGAGTTCAGCAAGCGGGTGGTGTTGCCCTATAACATGATCTTTATTGGCACACAGATCGTCAGCCTCATCTCAAGTGTTCTCGTTGTGGTCGTGCTGCTGGCTCTAGGGCCTCTCTTTGAAGATTTACCCAACGTAAGTAAATTATATTATAATGTTTGTCTAAGTTTGTAATTATTAGTTTGTTAGTTATCTGTTGGGTTGTCATCCTTGCACTCCGAACAAGTCCATAGGTGCTCAGATTCCCCCTCCCCCTCCCCTCCCTTTACAACACAGGCATCATAGTCCCTTAATAGTGCCAGTTGTGTGTTTTGGATGACGAGGCCCCTCATTTTCCCAATGTGCCTCTCGTGTCTGGCCTTGCCAATTCTAACTGCCAAGTATCTTATTCTTGACAACGAAGTCAGACATGTTAATATTATCTTAGTTGGAGAACTTGGCAATTATAATACTACTTTCTTGTATGGCATTGACGTGTTTGGCATAGACACGAGGGTTTTCGTAAGACTGGTTACCTCATTTAGTAAAAACAAAACTTTAGCTGCAAAATCAACCAATCATGAACAACTCGAAATGCAGGCGGTCTTCTTGGGAGTTGGTTGAAAGCCTAACAGCCTATGCATGATTAGGGGACGCACACAAAATAGTAGAAGCAGAAGAAGAAGAAGAAGAAGAAGAAGAAGAAGAAGAAGAAGAAGGCAGAGGAGGAGAATGATGAAGAGGAAGAAGAGACGTATGGGGAGGAAGAGGAGAAGACAAAGAAATAGAAGGTGAGCTGGAAGGAGGAGAAGAAGATATCGGAACTTTTTCTGTGTCTCTTGTTCAACGAGGTTGGATCTAACCAATAGCTATTTGGACATCAAAAATCCCACTTCGAAAAGAATGTTAACCAGACACTGACAGGCAGGTGCACTAGCTTCCATGTCACATACCATGCCGCATTGGCTCATTCAAATTACGTAAGTTTAAATTAGCTCATTATAGACCAGACAATCTACCATAAGCTGATATAGATAACTTTATGTGTTAGCTTGGTTCTCTGTAGTTGTTATATTACATTCAAACTAGCTTGCTACTTTGGCTTGACGGAGAGTCTCCGTGGCGAAGTGGTTAAGCCGTCTGCCTCGCGCTCCGAAGGTTGTAGGTTTGATTCCGAGCTACGTCTTCCTTTCACGAGTGCAATTTTCTCGAAGACTCATGAGGGTCATCGCTGGAGCTACGGAGTTCGTGCTTTGTGCGACGCTATCGGCATGCCACCTTGCGGAAAGAGACCAAGCCATATGGTATAAAACCAGGTGCAATGAAGTCGATCCTGTCGACTTTTAAGAGACTTGTTTTTGTTACGTTGATTCCTATTCCATAACGTAACATTGACCCCTATAAATACACACGCTAATTACTTTGAAGAAACAACAACGTGAGATCATCATCGTCAACATTATTATCAGGTCAGGTTGTTAAACTGTTATTGAAGTAGTCCCACTTCACTGTCCCCTCCATAAGCAATTCTCTTCAGCTCGGCGTAAGTCGCTCTCCAGTGCTTGGGTACATAATTTTCATCATCACCATCACCACCACCATCATCGTCAAACATCATCATCATTTTTATTGGACACATACCTTCTGAACTCGAATCACAGTATTTCCCAGAATCGGTCAGTTGAAATTCAGTTTTTATTTCCTAGTATCCGTCAATTGAAAAAATTTTCTTTATTTCCCAGTAACGGTTGTTTCAAACCCAATTTTGCACACCATAAACTTGGAAAGGTGAAGGAGAACTTTGTAACTCAGTCCCCTAAAGGTGATAATTGCACTC
Organism: Cepaea nemoralis; assembly: GCA_014155875.1. Lineage (NCBI taxonomy): Eukaryota > Metazoa > Mollusca > Gastropoda > Stylommatophora > Helicidae > Cepaea > Cepaea nemoralis. The sequence continues at coordinate 137,534 of JACEFZ010023989.1, forward strand.
CGGATTGTAATGTCTCTACACCAACATTACTCCGATAAATACGTCCTATTTTTAGGGCACAAACAACTGAATACCAATGCATCCAAATTAACAGATTTAACTCTTTATTGCGTTTATTGAGTTTTTTTTTTTAAAGGCTTCACAAGCAACCAATATCAATACGTCAGTATCGTGCAATAATACCTTCAGCTTTTGTCATTTGCTGGATCTCTTGTATTTCAGAGCATTCTGGCAGCAATCATCATTGTGTCGCTAAAGGGCCTCTTTCTCCAGTTCACCGAACTAAAGCGCTTATGGAAAGTTTCAAAAGTTGATTACGTAAGCTATGTTATGTGTTCGTTTTGTCCTTGTGTAGATGGGTTGGCTATTACGAAATTTCAAAATGAGAGTTGATCTGTCTTCAGAAATGCCTGTGCAGTCGAGGGGCTATGAAACACCCTCCTCGCGATTTCTCAACCTACCATAAACCACGCTCATAATGTGAACAAAGAAATAGCGTTTTGTATACTGTATTCGAGAAACAATAAACTATCTCTCAAATATAGTGAGATCTTAGCAATTAGACGGTTCCAGCCAGTTTTGTGCAACAGAAAGAGTTCCTAGTAAATTAGAAAATACTGTTAGGGTAAGAAATGCTCATCGTTGGAACAATATCTGTGACTGTGTGCGTGTTAAGTATTTCAGCCAAAGTTATATGCATTTATTAACTTTGTATGATATGTAACTCTGCAGTCAAAAACTGTCATTTACTGCCAATATAGTACCTTCCGGTGATTGGCAGAGGGGTCTTTGAGCTTGCAGTATGTACCTGATAAGACGTAACGAAATATGTCAGGCAATGCATCGTGCAGCATATTGTTTGTGACTTCTGTGTTTATATATTACTAAAGTGTGGTGTATATATATATATATATATATATATATATATATATATATATATATATATATATATATATGATGTGTGTGTGTGTGTGTGCGTGCGTGCGTGCGTGTGTATGCGCGCGCGCGTGAGCACGCCTGCGTAGTTGTCTGTGGCTGGGTGGCTGGCTGACAATCCGCACGAGTTGTGTGTGAGTGTGTGCGTGCGTGCGTGCGTGTGTGTGTGTGTGTGTGTGTATGTGTGTGTGTGTGTGTGTGTGTGTGGATAGATGCATGCGTACATGTGTGCATATGTGTGTTGTGAGTCCGTGTGTGCGAACGAATATGCTTGAGTGTATGTGCTTTAGTAGGTAGGTAGGTATGGGTGTGGGTTGATGGAAGAATGTGTGTGTGTCTAAATGTGTGCATGATTGTGTGTGTGTGTGTGTGTGGGTGAGTGGAAGGGTTGGTGGGTGGGTGTGTGCGTGCGTGGGTGGGTGGGTGCATACGTGCGTCCGTCCGTCCGTCCGTCCGTCCGTGTCCACCCACTCAGGAGTGAAATAGATAATCATTGTTGTTCTATTTTGTGGAACGTGAAAAATAAGTATCCATTACAAAGCAATGTTCTATTTCGTGGCACAGAACACGTTTTAGCCTGAACAAATTGTTCTTTATGGTTAGTTTCGACAGGTAATCGTGTTTCATTTGCTGGACAAGGATCCATGATATCTATGTGTTGTTTGTATATATCTGGAAACCTTTATAATAGGAGATTGAAAGTATATTAACTCCTTCATCATCGCCACATATGTCCAAGTGGGAATATAACCGTGATGAGATATTTGGAGTGCATTGCTTTTATAGAGGCTAAATACACAGGCGAAATGGTAATTGGGGAAGCCATATTTTTATAGTATACTCTGATCAGATGTTAATAGTAGGAGAAGAACACATTACACGATGGCTGGGATTCACAGATGAGAGCTAGTGACTTAATACGTTATGCTTGGGGCTGAAAGAGTTAAAGAGGTGGACAGTTGAAGAGCTCAAGCAATGGTAGATTTTCACAAAATAAAGAGCATTGTCTTCAACATGTCTGTATCAGTGAGGATGAGAAAGATAGTTCTTCAGAGTTATATAGAATCAACCCTGACGTTTAGAAGTGACTCGTGGACAGTCAGCAGACAGAGAGTACTTGGTGGATGATGGGGCGTGGTCCTACATAAGCGTGATCGGAACACCAGAGACAACTACGGCAAGTTTGATGTATTGAAAGACAACTTATAAACATAATTTGTTACTCTCATTTGAGGTAGACAACATATTTGAAGACGTCATGAATCTCACGAAGAGAATTTGTAAATCTCATCAGAGGTTAGTTAGTTCCACGCCCTTTTACTTTAAAAAAAAAGTTGCTTAAAAGTTGACAGGGTCGACTTCATTGCAATGGGGTTTTATTCCATATGACTCACTCTCTTTCCGCAGCGCGGATAGCGTCGCACAAAGTACGAACTCCGTAGCTCCAGCGACTATCCCCAGGAGTCTCCGAAAAATGCACTCGTGAACCGAAGGATGCGGCCCGGAATTGAACCCACAATATTCGGAGCCCGTGCACGCCCCTTTACAGGACGTAGCAATCAACTCCAGCATGTTTTTGGCCTTTGTTTGAGGCCGACTATCCATGTTCTTTGAAGACGGTCATGCGAGACACCAACTCATAAAATAAATTGTTACTTAATTAGAGGTAAGACAGCCAACACTCTGAGAAGAGGGCAATAAGAACATGTCGTGGTTGTTACAGAATAAAGAAGACACCGGGAGATTAGAGAAACAATGCTAGACAGCCTGGCACTGGGACAATTGAAAGACAGTTGTATTTGACATGATTGACAGCATGCGAGAAATGAAGTTGTGGGCATTAAAGTCTGCCAAAACTGTGGGATTTTTGCTGTCAAGAAAAGATGTAATGAGTGCCCAAACGATATGATGTTTTTTTTGTTCTTCGTCTGACATTCTTTCTCAGACTTCATTTCTGGTTTAAGGTATGAAATTGGATCTTGTTTCCAAATTGGAAATAATACGACTTCTTGTTGAAGCTATACCAATAAGATATCTATTTGAAGTTATACGAATATGACGTCTAGTTGAAGTTACTGAAGTTACAGCTTTTAGCGTAAACTGTAGCAATATGGCTGCCAATTAGGGTTATATATCAGTATGGCTTCTGTAAGTGAAGTTGAGGACCCTCCTTATAAGCCTTTAAGCGCATTGGTGCGGGCGTGTTCGAGCCGGCATGCTGGCGAAGTTGATAGCGAACTGCTCTGTTAATGTCGGGAGCACGGTCGGGCGTGAGTTCCATGCCTGGGCTCATTGCCTACCAAAGTGAGGGAAAGACTGACCACCTATTCCTCCTTGCTCTCAGGCCTACAAAATGGGATGGCGCTGTCACATCACACACCCAAAGCAGGAAATTGCTTCGGGACAAATCATAATAAATAAAGGCATACAATGCTAGACCCATATTTGTACAGACCAATCGACACTTGCTGGGTAACGTGGTAAGAATCAAGCCAGCCGCCTTTACTTTTCAGGACATTTCTTGGTACGCATTTTAGGCTGGATCCTCTGTGAGCCAGATCATTTATGAAAAATCCGACTCCACCCCGATCGAACCATGACTACAGGTGTGTAAGCCAGTGTCTAGCCACTACGCCATAGCGGCTCCCCTTTTGGAGTTGTATAATTTACTCTTGTAATATTCCTTACAGACTGTGTGGCTGGTGACGTTCATTGCCACTGTCTTTCTGGACGTCGATCTAGGACTCCTTATAGGACTCATCTACAACCTAGTGCCTATCCTGCTGCGAACACAACAGTAAGTTGTAACCGTTGTTCCTCGTGAGTCTTTCATCCATTGGGGAATACAGGATGGCGGGTCCGTGAAAAGTGTCAGAGGTGTACTGTTGGGCTCCTCAAAAGATTGAGGTGGTTATTACATACTGGGTAAAGCTGTAGGACACTGTGGGATTTAAATCTGCGGCTGATGCCTTAGGGCTTAGTTCGCTTGAACCTTGAACAAGGCTTGTGTCTATCGGAGACGGCTAGTGCAGAGACTGTTCTCCCGATTTTTGGCTAAAGTGCTGTCTCCTTTGGGATTATGAGATCTCCCCTGATTCTTCAAGCGCAGAAACTAGCGGGTTGTGGAGGACTGGCATTGAAATTCACATCCGCGAGGAGGCATATTAGAATTGAAACATTTCATGATTCAGCACAGAACACAGGGACTGATTGGGATTAAGTCTAGACTGACAGTGTTTTATTCACAGGCTTTAGATATCTCATTGTGAACAGACTCAAACCACATGCCCAGATGGAATACTGTTAGAGTAAAGATCTTTTATATACATGCCGTGGGTATTGTATTGGCGTCCTCCTTGGTGATCGTGAGGAAGTAAATGTATTAATGCAATCAGTGATTCACTCCATATACATGTATTTATGTAAAGCATGGGTGTTAGACAAAGAAATAGAAAAGAAAATAGAACCAGTGGAGATAAGATCCCCAATTGCTGATCTCCCTATGGGAAATAGTATACAATTATGGTAAAATAAAGCAGGATCGTGGATTACTTCTTCCCCGTACCAGAGTAGACGGAAGGCCGTACAATCCAAACTACCGTTATCTGTATTATATATGTTACACGTGTTATATATGTTATATGTGTAGTATATGTTATATGTGTTATACATGTTAGATTTTATATGTGTTATATATGTTATGTATGTTATATGTGAGCTGTCAAACGTTACCACAGTTACCACAAGTTCTATGCAGCCGGTTTGAGAGAACTGATAAAACTATGGGATAAGTGCATCAATGTTGGTGAAAATTATGTTGAGAAATAAAGGGACAATGTATGTAAACAAATAAACTGGTTACACGTTGTTATCATATTTAGTTATTTTTCTACAGCCATTTGTGACTTACTTATTAACTTACCCTCGTATATATTGTGGTGTAAGCATTCCATCGTTGACCAAACACCATTATGTGTTGCCAAACGATAAGTGTTTTAAAGATGATGTCTTACACGGCCTAAAGCGTAATAGGGCATATGGTGATAGCCACATGTTACAGAAGACAAATTGGCGCTCGATGGGTGATGTCGTCAGTTTGACACCTGTCGCTGTTACTTCCCAGAACATGTTTTGGTGTCCATTTTAGGCTGGATTGATTTGGGAGCCCACGTCATTAGTACAAACATCCGCTTTAATGGGGATTCGAACACAAAGCCATCGGGCTAACAGACAAACGTAAACAGATAAATTTTTTTATGTTATATGCGTTATATGTGTTATATATATTATATGTGTTATATATGTCATATGTGTTATATGTTATATGCGTTATATGTGTTATATATATATATATATATATATATATATATATATATATATATATATATATATATATATATATATATGTTATATGTTTTATATATGTTATATGTGTTATATATGTTATATATGTTATATGCGTTATATGTGTTATATATATATGTTATATATATTTTATATGTGTTATATATGTTATATGTTATATGTGTTATATATGTTTTATGTGTTATATATGTTATATGCGTCATATATGTTACATGTGTTATAGATTGTTATATGTGTTACATGTGTTATAGATTGTTATATGTGTTATATATGTTATATATGTTATATGTGTTATGTATGTTATATGTGTTATGTATGTTATATGTGTTATATATGTTATATGTGTTATGTATGTTATATGTGTTATGTATGTTATATGTGTTATGTATGTTATATGTGTTATATATGTTATATGTGTTATGTATGTTATATGTGTTATGTATGTTATATGTGTTTTATATGTTATATGTGTTATATGTGTTATATATGTTATATATGTTATATGTGTTATATATGTTATATGTGTTATATATGTTATATGTGTTATATATGTTATATATGTTATATATGTTATATGTGTTATATATGTTATATATGTTATATATGTTATATATGTTATATATGTTATATATGTTATATATGTTATATATGTTATATATGTTATATGTGTTATATATGTTATATATGTTATATGTGTTATATATGTTATATGTGTTATATATGTTATATATGTTATGTATGTTATATGTGTTTTATATGTTATATGTGTTATATGTGTTATATATGTTATATATGTTATATGTGTTATATATGTTATATGTGTTATATATGTTATATGTGTTATATATGTTATATATGTTATATATGTTATATGTGTTATATATGTTATATGTGTTATATATGTTATATATGTTATATGTGTTATATATGTTATATATGTTATGTATGTTATATATGTTATATGCGTCATATATGTTACATGTGTTATAGATTGTTATATGTGTTACATGTGTTATAGATTGTTATATGTGTTATATATGTTATATATGTTATATATGTTATATATGTTATATATGTTATATATGTTATATGTGTTATATATGTTATATGTGTTATGTATGTTATATGTGTTATATATGTTATATATGTTATATGTGTTATATATGTTATATATGTTATATGTGTTATGTATGTTATATGTGTTATATATGTTATATATGTTATATGTGTTATATGTGTTATATGTGTTATATATGTTATATATGTTATATGTGTTATATATGTTATATATGTTATATATGTTATATGTGTTATATATGTTATATATGTTATATATGTTATATGTGTTATATATGTTATATATGTTATATGTGTTATATATGTTATATATGTTATATGTTATATATGTTATATGTGTTATATATGTTATGTATGTTATATGTGTTATATATGTTATATATGTTATATGTGTTATATGTGTTATATATGTTATATGTGTTATATATGTTATATATGTTATATATGTTATATATGTTATATATGTTATATATGTTATATATGTTATATGTGTTATATATGTTATATGTGTTATATATGTTATATATGTTATATGTGTTATATATGTTATATATGTTATATATGTTATATGTGTTATGTATGTTATATATGTTATGTATGTTATATGTGTTATGTATGTTATATGTGTTATATATGTTATATATGTTATATATGTTATATGTGTTATATATGTTATATATGTTATATGTGTTATATATGTTATATGTGTTATATATGTTATATGTGTTATATATGTTATATGTGTTATATATGTTATATGTGTTATATATGTTATATATGTTATGTATGTTATATGTGTTATATATGTTATATGTGTTATATATGTTATATATGTTATATATGTTATATATGTTATGTATGTTATATATGTTATATATGTTATATGTGTTATATATGTTATATATGTTATATATGTTATATATGTTATGTATGTTATATATGTTATATATGTTATATATGTTATATATGTTATATATGTTATATGTGTTATATATGTTATATGTGTTATATATGTTATATATGTTATATGTGTTATATATGTTATATGTGTTATGTATGTTATATGTGTTATATATGTTATATATGTTATATGTGTTATATATGTTATATATGTTATATGTGTTATGTATGTTATATGTGTTATATATGTTATATGTTATATGTGTTATGTATGTTATATGTGTTATGTATGTTATATGGGTTATGTATGTTATATGTGTTATATATGTTGTATGTGTTATATGTGTTATATATGTTAAATGTGAACTGTCAAACGTTACCACAGTTACGACAAAAGTTTAAATAGCTAAAGAGGTTACCTTACCATGTTCACCACCATCATCATCACCACCCTACCAGATTATATTTGTAGTTCATAGATTAAGACACAAAGATTATAGTTATATAGAAAATGCTATTGCTTAAACAAGAATCTGTAATGAAATGTCTTTGTTTTCCTATTAAAGGCCTTATTGCTGCCTTCTGGGCAGACTTCCGAATACAGACATTTTTGTTGACAGCAAAATTTACCCAGAAGTAAGTCCAATGTAAAGCTGCATCCACTTTTCAATATACTTAGTATCATCTTGTCTTGTCTGTGTCTTTCTATTTGTGTATAATTAAATACGCCATGCTGAATAGACTTTCACAAATGTAGTTTATCATGAGAACATAGAATAACCTTTAACATCGTATCCAAACCCATTTACATGGCAGTGAGACGAAATACTCACCATAATACATCCCAAGTAGCTCTCGATGAGAGAAAATATGCACTCGCGTAGCACCATTTGCACTGTATGCCTCAACAGTGTCTAAAGTGATTACTTTGTTACTTCCAATAATTGCTTATGGAATAAACACTTCATTTCTTCTTATTTATATTGTTTGTGTCTAAAACATTGTTTTGAAATTTTAAAGTATGAATTTACTGGATGCCGTCTTCTTCAAAACTCTATATTATTGATTTCGTTATTTAGTATTTAAAACAACTGCATATTACGTATATGGTCATCTGTTCTCTTTAAATAAAAGTGCATGTTCTTTACAGGACAACGCACTTTAACTGTCCCTCCTGACGGCGGCGAGGTAGGTTCTTTCTACACTCCGGCCAGTTGGACTTAAATATTGACCTCTGTTTGAGAAAGAAAAGCATCGGCTGCAGCAAGATTTAACAATAGGAAATACAAACAGTTAGGTTTGTCTTGCTCCAGATGGGACATGCTAGACACGGATACAGTGTGCATACCTTACAACGGGCTCCTTAAAGGTGAACATAAATTACCCAGTAAAAATCTCTCTCTCTCTCCCCCCTCCCTCCCTCCCCCCCCCCCCCCCCCCCAAAAAAAGAGACAATCCAAAAAAAAAAAATATAATAATAAAATAATAAATTAAAATAAGTATTCTAGGATACAACAAGCGACGTCTCAATTATATAAATCTTCATCAGGGGCGGGACAACACAAACAGATGTAAAGAAACAACATCTATATATATAAAAGAGAATCTCCGTCTGTCTGTATGTCCTTTATGCGTTCGCGAACAGTCCATCCGATTGAGATGAAATTTTCTACACGTCTTCTAATCATTCCCGTGCTGCCAACAGTCATAGATTTTTTAGTGTACAAACATATTTTCTTATTATTATTTAATATTTAATTTACATTATAATGTATATATAGTGAGGGGATATAACTTCTAATAGAATTGCTATATATGTAAAATTGTTGCATATTTCTCAAATAGGTGGACCTTTTTGCTGCAGTTATCTACAGGCATAAGCGTTATAATCCTTCTCCCCCTCCTCCTCCTCTCCCCTCCTCCTCCTCTCCCCCCTCCTCCTCTCCCCTCTCCTCCTCTCCCCTCCTCCTCCTCTCCCCTCCTCCTCCTCTCCCCTCCTCCTCCTCTCCCCTCCCCCTCCCCCTCCCCCTCTTCCTCCTCCTCCTGCTTCCTCCTCCTCCCTCCTCCTCCCCTCCTCCTCCCTCCTCTTCCCTCCTCTTCCTCCTCTCTCCTCCTCCCCCTCCTCCTCACCGCCTCCCTCCTCCTCCTCCCTCCACCTCCCTCCTCCTCCCTCTCCCTCCTCCCCCTCCTCATCCTCCCTCCTCCTCCTCCCCTCCTCCCTCCTCTTTCTCCCTCTTCTTCCTCCCTCCTCCTCCTTCCTCCCTCTCCCTCCACCTCCTCCCTCCTCCTCCTCTCTCCTCCTCCCTCATCCTCCCTTTCCCTCCTCCTCCCTCCTCCTCCTCCCTCCTCCTCCCTCCTCCTCCTCCCTCCTCCTCCCTCCTCCTCCTCCCTTCTCCTCCTACATCCTTCTCCCTCCTCCTCCTCCCTCCTTCTCCCTCCTCCTCCCTCTTCCTCTCCCTCCTCCTCCCTCTCCCTCCTACCTCCTCCTCCTCCCTCTTCCTCCTCCTCCCCTCCTACTCCCTCCTCCTCCCTCCTCCTCTCTCCTTCTCCTCCCTCCTCTTCCTCCCTCCTCCTCCCTTCTCCTCCTCCCTCCTCCTCCCTCCTCTTCCCTCATCCTCCTAATCCCTCCTCCTCCCTCCTACGCCTCCCTCCTCTTCCTCCTTCCTCCTTCTCCCTCCTCCTCCCTCCTCCTCCTCCCTCCACCGAATATGAATTAAATGATATGCTCCCCACCAGGGACTGGGTGAAGCCGGGCAGGGTCGTCTTTTTTGGGAACGGGAACGAGACCAGGGGCCGAATATGAATTAAATGAGACGCTCCATTTACCCAAGTTAATTGTTGGGGGAAGATGTAAAGATCTTTCAAGTGCTCTTTCTAATAATAGACAGACAGACAGACAGTAGATAGTCGGGAACGGGAACGGGAGCTTATATGACTACTTAAATGAATTAAATGAGATGCTCCCCACCAGGACTTGGACGAAGCCGGGCCGGGTCAGACAGACAGACAGACGGACGGACAGACAGACAGACAGACAGACAGACAGACAGACAGACAGACAGACAGACAGACAGACAGACAGACCAGACAGACCAGACAGACCAGACAGACCAGACAGACCAGACAGACCAGACAGACAGACAGACGGGAACTTATATGACTACTTATATGAATTAAATTAGATGCTCCCCATCAGTGTCTGGGCGAAGCCGGGCCGGGTCAGACAGACAGACAGACAGACAGATAGATAGTCGCGAACGGGAACGGGAGCTTACATGACTACTTATATGAATTAAATGAGATGCTCCCTACCAGGGTCTGGGCGAAGCCGGGCCGGGTCAGCTAGTAAAATTATAAAATAATTTTATAATACAACTTCTTCATCGTCAAGAAGGCACCACAATTGAGTTCAGTTCGGTTTGTGAAAGGTGCCTCGTATTCTACAACAGTTGAATCTAATTCATCTGTTAAAAGTGCCAATATAAGAAATGTGTGGCAAAGGTGTGCAGACAGTCAGGTATGAATGTATAGAGGGAAGTCAGCAAAGTCATAAAGTTGCATCTACAGCAGTATAGATTCCCGCTGGATGGATGTATCCCAGAGAGTTGATTACCTGACCTTCAATTTTAAGCCTAATGGTGTTGTTAGAGAAGCATGGATTCAAAGCTGTGATCCATACATCAGTGACTCCATTGTGGCCAGAAGAATTGAAATGATTAGGGACAGGTTTGTCCGTTTTGAATAAAATCTCTAAGGTGTTCCCTAAAGTGGTCGGCTAGGCGTCTACTAGTCTCACTGAGAAAGCAATAGCAAATTAACAGGCATAAAATTGCCTAGTAAATTAAACTATGTATCTGAGCCGAGAACAGATTGACCTAGTCTGACAATAGAGGTGGAGGTAGTCACTGCAGCGTCCCGCTGGCTGTAGGATAGAAGCACACACATGTCGTGATTGTAATGGACTCACAGAGCATGCTAAGCAGGTTGAAGACCGGTATGCTTCGTGCAAAGAGTGGCATGTCTGAATTTTAAATAAAATCTAAGATAAGGAGCATCCGTTGGATCTTTTTCCTATTGCATGCTGCTGTGTTGGGAAACGAGCTGGCGGACACATTGACTGTGGGTTGGGTATTGGTCCCCATAAGGCAGATGTGGTCAGGGACCTTTGGGGTCGTGTGTATAGTGTGGAAGAACCGATACATCTCACAGCTTGGAGAGAATAATGTGGCAGGGAGTAACCAGGGGACCTAGCCAACAGTCAGTTCTACGAGGAAAGGTCAGGCTGATACATAGTCTGATAGCAACTGGTACCAGTACTATTTGGACTCTTCGCTAGTTGTTGATGGAACGCGCATGGGAATGTTCTGAATAGTGTGATCTCGGTTCTTAACTCAATGACGGTTCTTAATTCAACGCAACTCTTTTAACCCTGACGTCTGTTATGTTAAAGTCAGAAAAACGCAAGGTGTGACGATAATTAATTGGCATCTATTTCTTTTTAAAGTCAGAAACACAAGGTATGAAAATAGTTTACCGGCATTTGTTATGTTAAAGTCAGAAATAATTGATATGAAAATAGTTAACTGGCATCTATTATGTTAAAGTCAGAAACACACAGTGCAATATTAGTTTACTGATATCTGCATGCTAAAGTCAGAAACATAGGGCGCGAACAAAACTTATAGGAGTCTGGTTTGGAAGAGTCAGAAAGACAAGGTGTAAAAACCGTTAACTGACATCTATTATGTTACAGTCAGAAACACACAATGCACTAATAGTTTACCGACTTATGCATGCCAAAGTCAGAAACATAGGGTGCAAACATAGTTTACTGGCTTCTACAGGTCAAAGTCCGACATATAGGGAGCGTACAGAGTTTACCGACATCTGCATTCTAACGTCAGAAGCATGGAGTGCGAACATTGTTTACTGGCATACAGTATGGCAATGTCAGAAGCACAAGGTGTGAAACAAGTTACTGGCATCTTCTTATTGAAGCCAGAAACATAGGATGCGAACATAGTTTACTAGTTTAGTTTAGTTTAGTTTAGTCGTTGGATCAACATCATGGCACACGGGTTCAATCCATAAGTTCTCCGTTCTCCTCCTAACTCAAAGCTGAGTCTGGAGAAACTCAGCTCAATGCACGAACTCCGTAGCATCGGCGAGGATCCTGAAATACTTCAGTA
>JACEFZ010023989.1:155000-177500 GCA_014155875.1 Cepaea nemoralis
ACCCATACTGAAATATCCAAATATACCTATGTCCGGAACACGGCAGATAATAAATAGCATATTCACACGAATATGATGTTATCAGACAGACAGTGGGATCATCACCATGTGCCACATATATTGAAAAGCAGAAAATCAAATGGTTCGGCCATCTCGTTAGATTGCTAACAACAAAATCTACCAGCGCTGGTGCTACATCAAAGAAGATCTGCTACGAGAGCAAGAGGACGCTAGAGAAGAAATTGGGTTGACAACATCGAAGACATTGTACAATCACACGGAATGATAATGATACTACTCAGTGCCACCCATCGAGCGTTGTCGCGTCAACTATCCCTCACCACGACGCTTGACAGCAAAAGTGGAAGATGAAGATGATGATGAGAAAATCAAGAATCAAGTATTAGACTCTAGATATGTCTTTATTTGCTCCGTCCCCTAATTCAGTAGCCATCGAAGAGATTCCATTCTGATGATACCAGTGACAGTGGGTGAACACCCGCCTGCATTTTACTCTACGGGTATAGTGTTTACAAGATCCTTTGCTCACTCCCCGATACGGGTATCCTTATCTTCCGCGCCACCTTTCCTTCCCAAACAATTCTGAAAACTATCTACTATCCATTATATGAGGCTGTCTTGGTGTTAGAGCTGTATTGGCCTGTGAAAATAATCCTGCTGCTACTGAGAATTGAACCCAGCCCTGATTGAAGTTTGGTAAGCAAATGCATTAACCGCTATGTCACACATTCATGTCCTTTGCGGAACCTTGCTCCTCTAACAACCTTCCGGAGAACTTCTCGATCACAAGCAAGAAGTCCCACAGACTTGTCTGGAGATCGTCTTCCACATCCTGCACCCATCTTCTGTTTGGCCTTCCTCTTCTTCTCTTCCCGGCCATATACCCCTCCATTATTGTGCTCTTTAAACTTTCACGATCAAAATATTTCAGTTGTCTTTATTTTATCGTCTTTAATAGCAACCTTCTTCAATATTCAGATCTTGTCGTATAGATGCATTTGTTCTTTTCTTTATCCAAGATAATTTTCCATCTATAACATCCATAGTCAAAGGCATTTATGCGCTGTTCAGCTTGTCAAGTAGGTGTGTGTCCTGGTCTCACAGGTGTATGTTGCAAAGGGAAAGATGCATGCTCTAATCTAATTTGTATATCTGTACCACGCCACAATTTATTCAGTTTTTTTTTTAGTTATTGAAGAGCAATAGATATTCGTCACTCCAAATAATGACTTGGGCTCCCAAGTCACAGTGTCATCATTGTTGGTAATTAATGACCGAAGATAGTGGAAATTTTCCACCACCTCAAAGGTTTCCTCATTAACATACATTTCTCTCTCCGTATTAGTTTTATCTGTATGCATTATCTTTGTTTTTGCTATGTTAAGATATAGGTTGTGACTTTCACTATTCTCGAGGGTTGAGGTTATTAGGTTTTCTTTACCATTCTGTGATGTGGATAGTAATACTATATCATCAGCATATTGAATCACTGGTATTTCATGACCACCGATATTTAGGGCACTATATTTCTCCCTGGTTATATCATCTTGGGCTTTTCTCATTATATTTTCGGCGTACAGGTTAAACAAATAGGGGAACACCTCACAGACCTGACGGACTCCTTGCTTGATGTCAAACCAATCTGATGTCTCACCATCTATTCTAACCTCTGCTCGTTGGTCTAGATTCAGCATTCTTATGAGTTGTATTACATGTGATGGAAAGCTCATTGTCCTCATGATTTCCCAAAGTTTCTGATGTTGAACACAGGCAAATGCCTTTGAATAATCCACAAAACATGAGAATATGTTTATTTTACATTCTCCACACTTCTCTATTATTAAACGGATGTTGAGTAATGTCAGCTATGTCACCACGTCTCCCAATATTATGTCTTTACCACGATTTGCTTCTACATTGCTAGGAATGTTTCAGTAAGTATAGTTGTCATCAGTCATAGAGAACAACTAAAACTATTGTGAGAAATATAAGGACTAGCATGCTATGACATAATCACATTAGTGGTGCCGTCAGACAAAAGCTGTCGATTAAATTATATATTCATGTTGCAGACAAACATTTTGTCACTTCAACCACTTGTTCACGTTGCAGACAAACAAACTGTCATTTCAAACATGTCGTCATGTTGCAGACAAACAAACTGTCATTTCAAACATGTCTTCATGTTCCAGTCAAACGTACTGTCAGTTCAATCATATCTTCACGTTGCTGACAAACATACTGTTATTTCAAACAGATCTTCACGCTGCAGACACATATACTTTCATTTCGGAGACACATTGTCATTGCAACCACATCTTTCATGTGCAGACTGACGTATTGTCACTCCAACTATATATTAGTGTTGCATTAAGAAATACAATACTTGACTTGTCTTTAAGTTGCCTTCAGAAATACTATGCTTTAATCCACGGCTCTTATAAACATACGTATTCTTGTATTTTACTTCTACAGATTGTCTTGGAGTATGCGGAGGTCGACATCGACGTGTACCTTGGCGAGTGCAAAGGTAAATAGTTGTATAAACTTAAGTGATACAGATATAACCTACATGTAGATGCAAGAAGAAGAAGAAGAAGAAGAAGAAGAAGAAGAAGAAGATGAAGAAGAAGAAGAAGAAGAAGAAGAAGAAGAAGAAGAAGAAGAAGAAGAAGAAGAAGAAGAAGAAGAAGAAGAAGAAGAAAGAAAAAGGAAAAGAAAAAGAAAAAGAAAAAGAAAAAGAAAAAGAAAAAGAAAAAGAAGAAGAAGAAGAAGAAGAAGAAGAAGAAGGAGGAGGAGGAGGAGGAGAAGGGGAGAAGAAGGAGAAGAATTTGAGAAATAAAGAAAAGTGGAAGAAAGCGTAGATGAAGAGGGGGGGGGGGGGGGAATAAAGAATAGGAAGATTTCCACATCCAGGTGGGTGATCTGTGACCTCCAGCATCAACAGCGATCTCTGCCTGTCGGGGGACCAGGGAGCGCCCTGCTTTGCTCTGGTGCAGTGTTATCCTCTTATTCCCGTCGTTACACAGTCTCATTAAGGGCGTGTGCCATATTCTCGCGTGCTTGTCCACCTGCCCGATGACCATGCTTTCAAATCCCTATCCAGGAGGATATTTTTAAAAAAAAAGGTGACCTAAGACGACCTAGCCTAAAATGGGACCTATAAAATGATTTGGGAAGTAAAGGCGGCGGTGGTGATACTGACCACGCCAGCCACCAAGTGCCGACTGATCAATACAAATATCGGGCTAGCACCATATACTCAATGCATATAAGGAGTGTATAAGGGTACTTTAGTTACTTACCTATACGATGAGATGGCCTGGTTGAGATAACCAAGAAGATCGAGGATGTTTAGAGACAGGGGTAGAACATGCTGGATGGCTAGACAGGATGGCAAGGAAGATTATCTGTGGTCGAACTTCCCAAGAACACAGACGACAGATCGTTGTGGAGGAACGTGGACTCAGGCCCCGCTCGGCATGACACTTGATGATGATAATTATTCTTTGCAGGAGGCCAGCATATTTTTGTTGTCGAACCTTTGTCTCGTGTAGTATTTGTCTTTTCATTCCTCGTTTGTTAAAGCACTCGTTATTTGTGATGATATCTTTACTTTTGATTAGCCCAACCAAGAAATAATTAGCATGTTTATGTAACATGTTTATTAAAACACCGGTCTCTGTGGCTAAGGGCTTGCGAATGCGGTTTGCGAGCCCGTATACCCGGGTTCGAAACACAGCGATGCTGGTTTTTTTCGAAAAAGGTATAGGGGCCGGTGGTTCAGAAAGCAATGGCAAACTACTGAACGCAACGCTTGCCTAGTACATCAACAGCAGCTGAAAATGCTGGTGTTGACTGCAACGTCCCGTAAGGGATACGCAACACAATTTTTTTTTAAATTAAAACATACGACAAAACACCCATTGACGTGACTCCACCTTACGGTGGTAGGCGCGCTTGCGCGTTCCAATGACCCCCAAGAGCTGTGACTACAGTAGCGCAGCTACTTGTGGGGTCTTCCATCTCGGACAGGTCAAGGAATAGATTCAAGGAGAGACACAAACTTGCTGCTTTGTAGGTAGGGCTGGGAACAGTCACAGGCTCGGGAAGGCAATCATGAAAACATTATTATTATAAAATGAAAGCAAACAATTCATCTGATAATCCAGGCATCCCCAGTGTTCTGTACACCTGCATTTCTTCGTGTTATATTATATTGTTTAAATTTCCACAGCTGGCAGTTCCACAAATTGTATTCATTCTTGAACTATATTCGAATGCATGTGTTATATGTTTCTGAATACATGTTGTACACAGCCCCCGTCCGTGTAATGCTGGACAAGTCTGGGTTCTACACGCATGTTCACAGACGAAATGTTTGTGCAACGATAGGTCACGCTGTCAAAGTGGCGCAGAAGAGCGCTCTCTTGTCCAGAGAGGTAAGTTATACCTAAGTGTGGCGCAAATACTGTACGCCGTAATTGTGGCTGTGATATAGGACCGTACTGCTGGTAGAAAAAAACTAAGAAGTATAAACGGACCTAGGAAATATAATATCATCAAATGGCAAATCAGAAGACGTGGTCGAAAATAGATGCAATTAGGCAAACCAAGTCATTGTACAAATGGCACCAATACTAAAGAACAAACATGTATCAATAACTACTAAGAAAGCACTTTACAAAACAATCTTCCTACCAACTCTTATGTTACCATTGCCAAACCTGGACAATGACAGAAAAAGAGAAAAGTAAAATCACAAGAACAGAAATGTAGTAGGCAACAAAGATGTGATTTCTGAGACGTATGTTCCAAATGCCTTGTACTGTCAGAGTTACTAACAATTGGCTGGAAAATGTTAGTGAAAGCACAGCATTAAATACACATATAAGATGGAGAAAATCAGTGATATTTTGTCATTATTGAAAAGGGAGGCATTGGAACACATCGAGATGACTGGGCAGATCAGCGACAGTAGAGACAGGGACAAATAGAGAGAAATGATGCTGGATGGAGTGAGACGATGGCATTGAGTAATATCATCGTAGGACTGATACGGAATACCATTGAATGAGATCTAAGGCGATGCATGTACGTCTGCCAGCCAGCAGGAAACTTGATGATGAGGATGGCTGTTTATGACAGTAAACTATTGTAGATTAACTGAGAAGGTCAAGGATCACATATATTGCGTACACATATCTACATAAGTGCTCAGTCTGCTGACAGAGTTCCCACACACTAGAACCTCCCCACAGTGCACGAACTCTGTAGATTCTATAGAAACACAGATGAGGATCCAAATCGACGTATACCAGAATCACATATGCTATAAATATTCTTTCTTGTTCGAACCTAAGGCCTTGTCTACGTCAAATAGAAGCACTAGACTCAAGTTTCGCTCTTGTTTGAGCTCGTCAGTAGTGCATATCCTTGATTGGACCCGGGATCAAAACCCGGATCACTGGCGTGTGATGTGGGTGTGTAACCACTGAACCATGCGGCACACACTAGACTGTGACCAAATTATCACACTAGAATATCACAACGTCACCCATCGTCGGCTACAGCTCAAAATTTGCCCGATCGCCGCGATTGACATCCGTCAATCGATGTGGCCCCGTATGATCAGGTCGTATCGGAATACGATCAGCGTTACCAGTAGTCGGTTGTGCTCAATGTTTAAATCTCAAATCCCAGATGTAAAAAAAAAAAAAAAATTCTTTCTTGTGTAGATTTTTTACTTTAAAAAATGTTGCCAGGGCTGAGTAGACTTGTTCATGATTGGTTAATTTTGCAGCTAAAGCTTTCTACTGGACGAGGTAGTGGGTCTCACGCATGGTTCTGAGGTTAGTTACTGTGTTACAAATCTTCGCTTCCGTTATGGGCTCCTGTAACACATAAGCAATTTTTACCGAAGATGGCTTAGCCGTGTTCACCTTAGCTGCCGTTGAGCTGCCGTGTTGGTTAGCGCGGAAATTACCAAGCCAGTAGTCCGACTGTGGCTAGTATGAGGTGATGACAAAGGCAAAGCGGTCGGGAGAGCAGATCCGACATTCTTCCGGTCGAATTAAAGGTGCCGTGAGAATTGGGCAGACCACGAAGCACCGACTGTACAATGGTTACCTTCCCGAGGGCAGGATGGCTGGTGGGTAGGTACACCACATGGTGTATTTCTGGGATAAGTGCGATCAGCGGGAAACTAGTCTCCAATTTGGCATTCAGGATGCGAAGGTATGACAGGAGAAAGACACTCGGGAGTGTCCCTAGTGGCACCCCCCCCCCCCTTTCCAGAGAGTTTCAAAAAGTTAAATAGACCGAAGCATTCGTGGATGGGAGAACGCTTCTGACGATCAGAAGACTCCCTTGCTCCACGGGGGAGTTTACTACTAGTGTTGTACTTTATACTACTGTTACTAACGTGCGGAATCATGACTTTATTACATCCTAATACGCTTCTCCACAAATGGATAGGTCCATCACCGGTCTTACATACACATTGATCTGATTTTCTAGCTTGGAGAGAGGAATGACAGTCCCTGTGGAGGTGGTAAAGGGTCGGGAGAAAAGTGTCTATATCAGCCTCACTTCGATAATTGCCAACCCTTTTCAGATCTTAGACGATATTGCACTGGACGCAAAGAGTTAAAATGCAAGTCTACCAGAAGATTCATAACCAGCTTCACCTACCAATAAGTAACAAATAAACAGCACAAAGGACACTTAAGATATAATGGGTGAATGGTGCTAGCCGGCAATATTTAAATACACCAATGGGCACTCGATGGATGATGTCAGTAGTACTCCAGCAGCCTTTCATCCCAGAATATTTTTCCTGATATCCATTTTACGCTCGGTCAACATGGGAGCCCAGGGCAATTTAAAACTAAAATCCCCGAAATGAGTGAATCTTCTTCCTCTTCTGCTATTAAGACTCCCAGTGCAGTAAAGGCCCAAACCCACGCATGCCATACGCTTGTAGGCCATTTGTCAGTCGGTTGTATGTTGGTTTCCATTTTTGTCCTGCACGAAGTGGTCAGTCTCACACAAACACTCTTTAGTCGCATGTTACGACAAGACCAGGAAGTTACGGTGTATCTATATTTTTAACTACTCTTTGAAGCCCACGGTAACACCCGGGTGAAACCAGTAACTGAATCCAATGCCGTTGGTGATAATAATCGTCACATGTGACTTTCCATTTAGACAGAAGGACGATATATCTCCTTACTAGGGTTAAGGAGATACTTGTTTTGTTTTATGGCATCTTCCACAATTTCAATGCTCAGTGAAAAAGGAAATGTAGATTATAATACTTGTTCATTCGATGGTGTACAATGTTTGGTACAAACCTACTTTTTTTGTTTGGCACTGAATCAGTTAAGTGCACACATGACAAAATGTTGACTTTCTTTACTAATTTTATCCCTTGTCTTTCCCAACAGACTCTATCCAGCACATATACAATGGAGCCTGAGGATTTCTTGAAAGATGGAGAATTTGTAAAATTAGACTTAGAGACATCTTCAGAATCAGTGGACAGAATCGCAACAGAAGGGACCGCGTAGTGCATTTAACAACGGAGAGTATCGACCTAGAAAACTGCACACTTTGTAGGCGATGACTGGATTGAGAAAACAATTATGAAGTTGAAAAGAAGTTAGGAAAAGCATAATAACTTGAAAATAGCAACGACAATTAGATAACATAGTTTTTACTTGTACCTCAGCTTGACTACAAGAAACGATGTCATAATCCTTTGGGCACGTCATGCGAGGAAGAAAGCTGCTGAAGTACGTAGTCACAACGGGAAGGTTGGAGAGGAGGAGAGGCAGATGAAGACCAAGATAGAGGATGCTAGACATTTTGACGTCATGGCAGGGAGGAACATAAGTATCCGAAATTATTGACAGGACACAAGTTCAGAGGGCTATGGAAAACATACTCATCAACGCCACATGGCATGGGCTACCAGAAGAATGATACATAAATGTATGAATGTCATCTACCCATATGTAATCTAAGTGTAATCTAAAATGTGTATAATTTACCTGACAACATAGCTGTGTTTATGAAAACATTGTGTACGCTTTAATGAAACAGTAAATGAAAGATACAGAATGAAATGAAAGTAGCATTGCATGGACTGTGCCTGAGTTCAAAGCGGGCAATGAAAAAACATTGCTTTACAAATACTAAAGAAATTATAATAACATGTATGGACTGTAACACCTAGAACAAAATAAAAATCACAGTACTGAGTGCATGCATATTTCCCATGGCAACACACGACGCTGGACATTCAACAACTCAGCTGAAACGTATATTTGAGCTTTTAAATATGAGTGTTACAGAAAAGCATCCAACATTCCTTGCACGAAAAAGAAAAACGAATCTATCCAACAACAGCTCAATACTGAAGATTATCGTTTATTTAAAAGAAGAAATATTTTGCACTAAAAAGACATGAATGTACGGAAAATATTAGTGTAATGGAGGTGTACAGAGGAAGAGGAGAAGAGGAAGATGATAGGGTAAATGATGTAAATTGTAATAGAGAATTATGCATGACAGTAACAGATGCGAGCTATCTAGCTGAGAAATTTGGATAGATTTTTTGGTGGAAAATTTATGCATGAACCATGAATGATGATGTCTACCATTGATTACTTTTGCAACGTTGGAAAGCAAATAGCTTAATATGTTTTTATCCTGTTCTCCCTCTCTCTCTCTCACACCCACAACCACCCCCCCCCCCACACACACACACACAAACATAGAGAGAGGGGGGAGAGAGAGAAGGGGGGGGAGGGAGAGATCCAACGACCATTTATTATGTATAATGATGCCTTGATTAAATGTTGGTTCTTTGCGTCTGATAAACAGTTAAGTTTAAACAGCATTGCCCTATGCTGCTGTATTGTTGATGTTTTA
This sequence comes from Cepaea nemoralis, assembly GCA_014155875.1. NCBI lineage: Eukaryota > Metazoa > Mollusca > Gastropoda > Stylommatophora > Helicidae > Cepaea > Cepaea nemoralis. The sequence goes on from JACEFZ010023989.1 coordinate 163,959, forward strand.
CCCAACAATGTCTCTTTCAAACTCAAGCATTATTTGTTTTGATGTTTGAAGAACTAAACATACTGTTCTTATACCCTTTTTTGTATTTACACTGGTTTATGGCTTGAAAATGTTATTGGATGTGTATATACGTTTGTTGTTAAAAATAGAAGCAAGAGCATTTTGTACATTTCTTATTCAGTCCAAACATAGTGTAGGAATTACGTTTCTTTTTCGCTTCTCATGCTAAATACACACATTGCAATTGTAGCCTTTGAACTTCGTTTCCTTCTTCTTCGTTTCATAGAGCATAGGAATTATGACTTATTTCATATTTGTTTTTCTAAATTCATATATTGCAGTTGCAGCCTTTGAACTTTGTTTTCTTCTTCGCTCTGCCGAACATAGGAATTAGGACATATTTTACTCCGTATGAGAATTATAAAGCGTTATGTGTATTCAACACTGCTACCTGGCGCGAACACGGAATTGGAAAATGTTATGTGCATTCAGCACTACTATATGGCGTGAATAAGGAATTGGAAATTCGAATTGAAGCCTCGGAGATGTGGCTATATAGAAGGATATGTCATATATTATGGAAACTGAAGATATAGGGGGAAAAACAATCAAATACTGCAGTTCTAAAGAGGCTGTGTATTGACAAGAGGGTTGAATATAGAAATAAAACAGAGACAGATGAAATATTTCGGCCATTGAAAGACAAGGCACGCATGTAAAAACTATACTGAAGGGAGGTCTTGAAGTCAGACGAGCAAGAGTTAGACAGCGATACAAGTGGGAAGATAACATCAAGTGATGGACGAACAGCAGTCTGTCAGACTGTACAGTCTGGGTGAGAAACATTGTTGGAAATACATTGCTCTCGATTGTCACCGTGGATACGGCACTTGCTTGGTCGATTACACTTATACTAAATACACACACTGTAGTTGTGGCCTTTGAACTTCGTTATGTTCTTCCCGCTTCTTGTTTTGAGGTGAGTGATTGGCGCCCAGCCATGCAACTTTCTAGATGAGAGGTCAGTGTGTCAGGCTATGCATTCGTGTAAGGTTTAATTTTCAGCTACAGATTCCATCCAAGGTATCGGGCTCAATCTACTCGAGAGTAGGTGTCTTGCTCTAGATTTTACCACGACAGTAGCCTTACTGGTCTACTGTTTGCGATTCACCAATGCTGTGGCATTTTTATCGTGTTGAACTTGTATACGTGACCTCCTCTTTTCGCCCTTATCCAAGAAAGATATGTCTGCACCCAGTGTCCATAACTATCTCATTATTAGTATTCATTGTCAATAACTGTAGTCATAAAGTGTATGCTATATTTTTCACTATTAGTTTAATAATGTATGTGTTAATCTTGTGCAGCATTAATGCATGCATGATATAAATGTACTGATGTACAACAATACTTATATATGCTAACACTATAATACGAGATCTATAGCTGTGTGCATATACTTCAAACGTATTGTGTAGTTAGTTATTATGTTTAAGTGGCATAGTGGTTAGTCCACTTACCTGCCTGAACAGTTGTCTGGGTTCTTCTCTTTTTCTTTGTTGGCACTTACATTTCCACGTATTGTCTTTAATACATGCTGTAGTTAGTTTCATGTTCACGCACATTCTTCGCATGCTTTTTCTGGTGTAGAGAAGATGACTGACGCCATATTTGTTTAATTATCATCTATTGTTGTAAGCTGGGGCAGGACTACAGAAGATGGATGGCAGGCATGCGGTTGTGTGCATACATACTCATACAAGCTATCGAGCAAACACACACACACAATGAGAGATATCGAGATCTGATTAACCTACCTTAAACTTGTGTGATATAGATAATATCTCATTCTGTTTTGTCCTGTTCACACACACACACACACACACACACACACACACACAGACACACACACATACACAAACATACACAAACACACACACACATACACAGAGAGAGAGAGAGAGACAGCGAGAGACAGAGAGAGAGAGAGAGAGAGAGAGAGAGAGAGAGAGAGAGAGAGAGAGAGAGAGAGAGAGAGAGATTCAGATCCCACGAATCTATCTTAAACTTCATATTTATCTAGTATTTCAATCTGTTTTGTCCTGATCACAATCTAAAAATAATTCGGGTTTGATCTTAATCTTGCATCATCGTTCACGTGATCTGGGCGTTCTTTGTCCGTGTCTCCGTAAAAGCGTTTTTAGTTTTCGTTGATTCTTAAGTTGTACTGAAATCGTTTTATTGTCGATATCCACTCGGCTTTGCCAATGGATGTGCTTCCTTGTCCGCGTCACAGAAAGGATTATACATTTCCTACCAGCCGGCCCTAAGATCGACCCATAAAATAAGCTGCAGACAATTTTCAGAATTGTTTAGAAAATGTCTGAAAAGGGAAGTGGCGCGGAAGGAAACTCGCCAGCACAGCTCATTGTGCTATGACCTAGAATATGTGAGGGGTGTTTGGCAACGCAGTTGTTAGTAGGCTGGGCTGACCGCCTGGTGGGCATGTGTTCGAAGATCCCTTCGAAGCTCGGATGTTTACATTAACGTGAACTGCCAGACTGATCAAGTCTAAATGGGTACCATGACATTTTCTCTGAAGTAAAGGCGGTTGGCCTTTACTAGAGAAGTTTACGTTCAGTAGTTTGCCATTTTAGCTACTAAAGACGATGCAACAAAGAAAATTTAAATATCTTGGTCACTTGAAACGTCTCGAAAGTTTGGAGAGAACAATCATGGAGGGGTATATGCCCGGGAAGAAAGGAAAAGGAAAGCCGAAAAGAAGATGGGTGCAGGATGTGGCAGATGATCTAAAGATGGGTGTATCGGACGCGGTGCATCTTGTTAAGAGAAGTTTTCCGGAGGGTTGTTATGGAAGCGAAGTTCTGCAAAGGACATGCTACTGAATGAATGAACGAATGAGTTTGCTACTGCTGGATGAAAGGCTGATTCTCACACCATTGTGAAAATCAACTCACGGCGATTTTCTTCCGAATCGCCTGTGGCTGACTTTGAACCATGTATGTTGTGATAATGAAACTGCTTTCATTACCCGCAGCGTTGGCTTATTTACGCTGCACAAGTGAAATAGTGTTATTCTTATGCTTTTCCCTGCACTATGTCAATATGTCAGTAATTAATTCATTGTTTTCAATAGCAATATCATGTACAGGACTCTCAGTTAGTTACACATCCTTTACAGGTCGTCGCAATTAACTCCAGCATTTGTTGGCTGTTTATGATTTACTAGGCAAGTTTTACGTTCAGTAGTTTGCCGGTAAATGTTGACTTCTCGTTCAGAAAGAAATGGCAAACTACAGAACGTATTATTGACTAGAAAACTACCTGGGGTCGATAGCAACATCCTGCAATGGACTTGCAACATGGTTTTTTTTTAGTTTGTCGTTGCCTTTTGAACAATCAACGCCTCATATCATGGAAATCAACGCGAAGCTATCTGCTTCCAGATCCGGTCGGCCGAAAGGTGCTAATATCGCAGCTCTGCTGTAAACAGGCACAATGTAATTACATCAAAAACAACTTTCCAGACGAACGCAGAAGAGCCTCAACTCGGTATGACGGGGAATTGTGGTAGGGGTTTACGGCCCCAAAACCCGGCGTCGGATAACATAGAAGACATAGGCCCTGCGGCCAGCATTACCTACCACTGATTATTCTGTCTTAGCCTTACAGGTCATGGGACACATCCGTGTACACTTGCTATTGTTGTGATGCTGACTGTCATAAATTTTGTTTTCAAGGGTAGACTATGAAATAAACTATTTTTCTTGTTGTAAACAACTCCGGTATTGTTGTTATATTTGTGTTTAGCTTAGAGACTTAGTAGTCCAACGTCCGGCTCTAGTTCAAACTGCTTTTGCTGGACCGAAACATATTTTCAACTGATTGGACTCAACATCAACACTTTAGATGCAACAGTACGAATTGAAGATCGGAGTTTGTAGACAGAAGCTTCATCATGTTCCGGGCCAACGGGCGTGGAAGTTCATGCCTCTCAACAGTTCTCGGTCCTAGGTTTTCTGGATCAGCTCTGCTGATGATATTCCCCCGTGGCACCGTCTTAATCAATCCAAGATCATTTCTCTCGGCTTGCCTCTGACTTTTTCCTGTTGTCTGGTTAAATGATCGAAAAAGGTTGTTTGTTACTTTTCATGTAGGAAAGAGCAGCACAACAAAAACACAAGCTGACTTGCCAGCCAAGAGGAACTGGTACAGTCGATGCACTTTGATGGACTTAGTACAGTTGTGATCCTACATATTCAGACATGGTCAACAGTGTAATAATGGCAACCTGTACTGAACTATCCAGAGCAACAGATGATATAAGCCAATGATTTTTTGATAACAATGTTCCTCCATGGCATGCTGTCACACTCTCCAGTATCTTGTCTTCTCTTTTGATTTCCCACTGCCTCTCTCCCCCTCCAACTTGCCTGTTCACGACTACTCCAGGTTGTTTCATCCCAGCATGCACCCTAAGAATGTGGATTGTCTTATTCTAAAGCGAGTAATCAATTCTCTCTGCGAGTTAACGTCTTTTAAGATACGTTTTTATAAGCTGCCCATGGTGTTCTCAGAATTCTTCTATAACGCTATAATTCCACACTGATCTGGATGAATCTCCAACAGATAACTAACTAACACGAAATAAGATCCAAGATTAGCAAAACACACTCACTGGGAGATTATAAAAATAACAGAGTCTAAAAATTAATTGGGGAAAACAAGATAATTAGATACACCAGGCAATTGATAACCTCATATTCCTTGGTGAAACCTCAGTGCAAGAGGTGATACACCAGTTTAGGTAGCAATGTTGACAAAGTTGGGTTAAAAGATAGAGACATTAAATAAAATAAGCATGCACAAGTTAACAGAGGCTACTATAGCTCTAAGAAATATGTAGAAGTCTTAGGAAATTAAGCTTAGTTCAAAAATTTGAACTCGTAACTCATTGATAAATTAGTACTTTGTTATAGACCAGAAACTTGGAGAACGACCAAACCAATTACCAATAAACTATAAAAATTCATTACTTTGTGCCTGCGCTGTATAGAATAATTAAATGGTGTGACAGAATCACCGATGTGGGGCTCTGTGACAAGTTTGATTGAGTTGCCAGAGGACCTAGTTTGTAGTGTTCTCTGGAGATATATCTTGAATAATAAATAACAAGATAAAGGATATGATTTTGCCCGTTTTGTCTAGAGGTCACTCAAATGAGCTAATCATTCCCGCAATAGCCTTTTTGGAGAACATTTTTCTTTGGCTCAAACCCCCACTGTGAGACTACTATGTATCTACACAGAAATTTATAAAAGAAGTAACTAGTTCACCCAAGGCCAGAGAAGCTCTGAACTATTAGCGCCTGTACAACTGAGGATCCCTCTCACTCATTATACTGTTGACAGTGTGCTGTTCGTCCGTCACCTAGATCTTCTATATATTTTGTCATTATGACCTATATCAGTTCAGGTAGTCCTTCAATTTTTGCAGACAAACAAACTTCAACAATAACTGTACATTACATCTGTTAGACAGGACATCTACATGACAGTTTCTTGACAAAAGTGGAACATACATTCACAAGGAATGGTTTACACCACAAGTGTACAAGATAGACATCATGAGATACCTGACAACATCTATACAGGACTTTTCACAATATGTATAACCAACCACAGCACTTAAGGCAGTCACCAGAGACAACACTTGACAGCAATTGTACAAGAAATTCACTGGGGACATGTACTTGAACACTGGTTCATTGAATACACAATTTATTGAGTTGATGGTAAGTAGAGTGGTGACCATTGCCTCATCTCCTTTCATGTCAACATTTCAATGATTGCATAGAAAATGCATAAAATATGTCACACATGAAGGTTGATAAACAAGATACAACACTTCTTATTTACTCCACCACCCAACAACTACTCCACTCCTCCTCTCCTCTCTAATTACCACTCCACCATTGACTTTTATCTCTTCTTCCACTGTTAATGAGGGCAAACCCAGGTATGCCATAACCTGGGGCAAGCATAGGGACCCTCTGCCCCACTGGTCTGTTTAATCCTTTTAGCACCTATGATGGGTGTTGGACAAGCTCAGGTTGCAGTTTTCCCCCATGATGATTTTCCAAGTCTGACTAATTATCTCCTACTGTCACAGTTTGAAGAAAAGCCACAGCCTTGTCTTTCACTGGTGAGTTGACTGTTTATGAAGTTGAGACTTAGGACGTTGTTCTCCTTTTCCTGTAGAGGAAGATCTAAGATACAAACATGTCCCAGCGTTCTTCCTTCTCAGTCTATCTCAAGTCTTCATTCTGAAAACACTGTGTGAGCACCAGGCTGGAGATTAACTAAGATAAGTCCTAGCCAAACAATCCATTGCACCAGTCATTTCACAAGTTGTCTTGAATGGGGTTAACAACCAGACTTGTTGTTTTCATTCTCAGATGATTCTGATAATTATGATCACTGGAGTCCTCAGAACTATTTTTCTCCCTTATTTATATCCAGCTGTTTGAGAGCTGAGCTGAAAGTCTCTAGGAAATTCCCATATTGTGGGTTCTAGAAGATTTCACTTGTAGAGAGTTGGTTCTGGATTCTGGGACCACTGGTTAGTTTTCCCAGATGATATATGGATGCCTCTCCTCCATCCTCTGTTCTCTGTTGATATATAGAATGGCACAACATCTCTTCACATGTGTTAAAAGATGTTATCATACATTAATATACACAGATGGAGATGGGGAAGGTTAAGGTTGATGATGTAGTGAATTTCACTCTGATGCACTGTGGTAATCACAAGACCATATGCTGAGACAGGGTAGCTTAACACAATTACAAGCATTTATGTGGTCTAAGTTCCACCATGTTTGAACCACAGTAGACCTGGGCACAAGGAGGACCAGACACAGTACAGCAATCATTGTGACATAGCAACATGGGACAGGCATTGTGAAGGGAAATGGAAAATAGGCATTTACAACTGCAATATGCATTATGTATTAACTAATGGCATTTACCAAATTAGCAGACCAGACATCCATTCCTATGGCTGTGATGTTGGTGCATGAATGTTCTATTCCATATTCACACAGCAATGCCAGACCTCACCCCTTTTCTCAGACAGACCTGACTCACAGGTACATCATCTTCATCATCATCATGTGCTCTTTCCCCACTGAGTAATTTTCATGTCTACTACAGTAGGTAACAGAAGCTCAATTGCATAACAACTGTTCACATATGCACCAAGCACATATGTGGAAAAACATGTTTAGTCCTTGTAAATTTGCATGAGTCATACATTATATTCAGCCAACTAAGACACAGGTTCACACACCTATGGTTCTCTGAGGAACTAGTTTATATGAACCATCCAACAGTAGAGGTAACAGTGTAATACTTCAAGGAGAAGTTATATTAATTCTCTTGAGCTTATAGCTACCAGGCATCACATGGACTTAGCAATTCTGGCGTGCCATCACCGTCCTGTTTACATATGGATATTTGAAGCATCTTTCTTTCTACTAATGTGAGAGGCTACTTATCAAAGCACCAGCTCATTCCTCCAACATTCTCAGCTTTTTACAAAGAAACTTGTACATGTTTACATCACTCATTCCAATCCAGACTGCCATTTGTTAACTCGCGAGAGCAAAGGTACAGTTGGTTTAAGAATAAGTCATCCTAGGCATGGAGAATGCACAAGGGGTTTGGGTTTGCGAATCTGCATGAGTGTACCACACATTCATCAAGCATACGCAACCAGTCACAACAAGGGATTGATATGCACTTGGAGTATACAGCGTGAAAGACATGTCAAGGTTGAAGAAGCAGTATTCAGAATGCTGGCGCACAGAAGTTAGGTTTGCCACTTTCACATTTTATTCATAAAATACTCTTATATTCTTCTCTTTCGTACATTAGGTCTAGCCACAACATTAAAGTATGTTTTAAAGTGGTACCTGTTGTCCAGAGAACAATATTATTGAATCTTTAAGGGCATTGTTGGGTCATCACATCACTCTAGCGACCGCTCCTGGTGAGATCCCCGCTCAAACTAATTAGATTTTAAAATATGGCCCAGGGATAGCGTGGGCTCATTACTTATGAACCAATCAAAAGACAAGTGCATACCGCCGCCTCCCCCAACTCGTTCTAGAACATACGATCTAAGAATAGCCCTTATATTTGGGATGGTCCCCGTTAAGACTTAAAGTATATTTATGAAATGTGTCGGACTGGAAATGGGGATTCTGTTCCATCATGCTACAGGCTCATGGAAAGAATTAAACAATTACTAGTGAATCGAGATGTGAGGAAAACACGTTGACTCTGGTTAGAACACCTGCATTGAGAAAACTTGATAATAGTATACCTAGTAAGTCTTTTGTATATAACTAACGGGGCCAACGAAATAGAGAGAGACTCAAAACACAACGGATAAAAGAAATAGAGACATAGATGAATCACAGTTTGGGGACATGGATGAGCTGAAAGAGATAGCTAAGAATAGAACGGTTTGGAGATAGTTGGTTGTGACTCTATGCTCAATGGGGGATACAAGGCAACAGCAGATGACGAAGAAATAATAGACACTAGCGACATGGATTACATACAAATTGTGTATCAGTGTGGAAGCAGCGGAAAACACATCATGTGAACCATGGGGGAACATGGCTTTAATAAGTAGCATAAAGTTAACCGTTCAATTAATCGCTTATGATGCAATAATGAATCTCGAATTTCAGAAAACGTGATATGTGGGGAGTTGGAACTTGATATATGGAAAGAAGAAGCAAGGGTATTTTAGGAGAAGACAGTTGATGTGTAGGTAGAAAAACACTGTATGTGAGAAGGACACATTTGATATGAGGGATAAAGACATTTGATATGTAGGAAGACACAATTTTATATATGAAGAGAAGAAACCTGATATGTGGGAAGGAGAGTCGTGATATGCTGGAAGACGATCCTTAATATGTGCGAGCCAAGAAAATGTATTTTGGAAAAAAATGAATATGTGGGAAGATGCAACTTAATATATGGGAAGAAGAAATTTGATATTTTGGACGAAGAAGTTTGATATGTGAGGAAAAGAAGATTGGTATGTAGGGAAGATAAACTTTATATGTGGAAAGAATAAGAGACTTGACAGGTGGGAAGAAAAAATTATAAATTGGAAAATGAGATATGTGGGAAGACAATACTTGAAATGTAGGATGAGCAAACTTAATATATGTGAAGAAATAACTTGATGTGTTAGAAGAAGAAACTAGATATGTAGGATGAATAAACAACTTATGTGTGAAGAGGAAATGAAATGTAGGGAAAACATTAGTAAGTGGGAAGAAAAATCTTGATAAGTGGGAAGGAGAAACTTCATATGTGAGTAGATAAAAAAATGAAGTGAGTAGAAGGAACTTGATATTTAGGTAGAATAAATGTGTGAGGGAAAAATAAGTAATTAATGGAATGGAGAAACTTGATATATAAGAGGAAGAACTTGTTATGTGAAAGGAAGAAACTTGATATGTAGGAGAACACGTTGTGTTATGTGTAAAGAAGTAAATTGATGTGACAAATGAGACTTGATATATTGGAAGAATAAAACTGATATCTTAGAAGCATAATCTTTATATGTAAGAAGAAAATGTTTGTACAATGGGAAAAAGAAATTCAATAAGTTGAAAGAGGAAACGGTATACAGGAAGAAAACAACTGGCATGTGAGAAAAAGAGACTTTATATATATATATATATATATATATATATATATATATATATATATATATATATATATATATATATATATATATATATATATATATATATATAAATGGGAATAACACATGCAATATGCGGGTAGTAGGCATTTGATATGCAGGAACAAGAAACTTTACATATGAGAGGAATACAATGTATGTTTGGGAAGAAACAAATTGATACCTAGTAAGAAGAAACTTAATTTATAAGAAGAAGAAAACAATGTTAAATGAGGGATGAAGAAACTTTTGTAAGTGTGAAGGAGAAACTGAATATGTGGGAAGAAAAAAACTTGATGCTGAGAGGAAGATATGTTGAGGAGGAGAAAAGCTTGATGTGTGAGAACAAGAAGCTTGATTTATGGGAATGCGAAACTTCCTATGTTGCGAGGTAATACGTGATAACAGGTGGAAGAAACTTAATTTGGGGAAAGAAGACACTTGATATGTGGAAAGGAGAATCAGGATATGTGAGTTTTTTAATTTTATTATTATTATTATTATTATTTTTTTTTTTGCATATTGTGTTTACAGGACATCGCTGTCAACACCATCATTTTACTGCTGTTGTTGATGTCTTGGCAAGTTTACATTCAGTAGTTTGCCATTGCTTTCTGAACGACCGGCTCCCATACCAACTCGTTAAAACCCAGCGCAACACGGTCTGCTGCCAAATCGGTCACAGTTGTGGTTCGAACGCGGGTAAGCGGGTTTATGAGTCGCGTCCGTAAGACCTTCGCCACGGAGACCCGCGATATGTAGGTAGAAATAACTTAATATATGGAAATACACTTGGGAGACTGCTGCCAAAGACCGAAATTCGTGGCGTACATCATTACGCAAGAATGCAATCACTTGTGAAGCAAACAGGACTGCAAGAGCTGTGAAGAAAAGGCTGGAAAGAAATACCACTGCAGGAGATCCTCCTCCTGGAACGTCAAGCATTATTTGCCCACATGTGGAAGAACATTTTGAGCCAAAATAGGCCTTATCAGCCATCCTAGAACTACGGCTTCATACTTTCAACCCCCACTGGATGAACTGAATGGTCATCATCATTCTTGATGGACAAACAACAATATATTGCTTCACATGCGGGAGGAGGACACTTCAAATTTAGGAAGAAGAGTCTTGATGTGGGGGAAGAAAGAAATATTTTAAGAAGATTAGAAGCTAATAAGTAAGGGATATAACTGAAAATTGAAAATGCCTGTTTGGTTTATAGAACATTCCTTGAACGTTTTTGAGTGTACTTACCACCAATTGCTTCATTCTTGTCATGTGAAAAAATATTGTTAGAGTAAAATTTTAAAATAATAATAAACTACTTAAATACAAATGTAAGTAATAAATGTTAGAATCATTTTTTAATAACAGAAAGGTATGACTGAACTTTGGGAACAGCAGTGAGTACACAGTGCAACTCAGTTTATATCGACACACAGAAGGTGTGGCGCAAAATAATAACATAAATAAGTTGACAGTTGATTATGATAATGAAAATAATCACAGAACATAGTATCTAGCCAAAATAAATAAGAAACGATCAGACAGGTGTGCCCCTTGGAGAACATTAGGCGTGGAGAGGAGTGGATCAGAGTGCCAGCGGAGCAGTCAGACTTGTGCAGTGTCATAATCACATTAAGCCGAGAGTGCACTGAGTGGCCAGCAGGGGCCACGGAAGTGGAAATCCAGCAACTAATTCAGGACAATGCTCACTCAGGTGATGTGATTATCTACACAGATGGTTCGGTGTCAAGAGGTGAGAGAAGTGGCTGGGGGTTCATAGCCAAAGCTAATGGTCGATGTTTGGGGCAGGAGAGTCTGGCATATGATACCACAACATCCAGCTTAAGAATGGAGGTGGAGGCGGTCACTACGGCTCTCCGCTGGATGGAGAATACGACACACACACACGTCGTGATTGTAACTGACTTAGAAAGCATGCTGACGAGGGTGAGGACGGGCAGGCTTCGTGCCGAGTGGCTTGCTTCGCTTCGGAGGTCACGGGTGACAAGCATCGCCTGGATCTTTTCTCCGGGGCATGCCGGTGTGCTGGGAAATGAAAAGGCGGACAGATTGGCTGGCTCTGCAGAACTTGGTGGAGTATTGATACATGACAAGGCAGACGTGGTTGCGGCCTTGTGGGAGCACGTGTACACCTAGGAGGAGCAAATTGATTACTATGGTCTGGCAAGAATGAGACAGCGAGGAGTGACGAGGGGATCTGGCCGACGCTCAACGCTCAGAGGAAAGGCGAGACGGACATATAATCAGATTGCTACTGGTACTATTGGTGTTGGAACTCTTCGCTGGCTGCTGAGGATGGGGACGGAGCGCTTATGGAAATGCCCCGAATGCTGTGATGTCGATTCCTAAATCAATCAATCAATTAATAAATAAGAAAGCATGTTAATAGTTTATCATCGAATAAAAATGGAACCAGAATAGTAATATTATACCCTCTAGAAGGGATAGCAACTTAATTAAGTATAATATGAAATGCCAGTAACAGCAAAGTGCATAAATACCTGCTTATGTTATTTAAGTCAGGTATATTTCAATTTAACTACGTATTGTAGTTGGAACTCACTATAAACAGTCTTAAGAGAAGATAAAGTTGCATCAGTAAAGGATTAACATAAAAACAACAGGCGTGTAATAGACCATTGCAATTTATTAATAGTTAACTTACTAGAGTTAAATATCACCTTTACTTATTGCTTTTTAGAAACGTTAGGAGACGCAATAAGCTTGAAAACTTAGTGATAATTGGTAAACTTGGTGGGGATCGAAACGAATAAGACAAAGAGACAAATCACAGGATAACTTTGCTGTATTGCATATTCCGAACAAGAACACAGAGCTTGTCCAAAACTCTGGTGTTCGTGTGAGATGACGAACTATGATCTCCCACGCCTGTCGACATGGCACATGATAATCATATTACATATTTAAGACATTTAAGTGCATTGGAAAGTATATTTTGAACTTAAATGTGCATTCTTATCGTGACAATTTTATATCATATCATTTAGAGAAGCAACATGAACACATTTTTTGTCACACTATATTTAAGGAAAACAAATATAAATAAAATTTTATTCCACATACTAATGTTTGTTTCGCCCAAATCTTGTGAGGAATTGAATTTACACCAAATTGGTGGTTGACGTCAGCGACTCTTGCCTTAGCTCCATGACGTATCCAGAATCATCGCAGCAACCACGTGTTTCCTAGAGCGCCTTTATTTACCACTGAAAGCACAACAATGACTTCATTCCAAGGCAATTTTCCACAATGGTACGATGGACATCGTCTCCTTGGATGACCCCGTTGTGCCAGATGTACCATTACAAGAAAATGTTAACGCAAGCTACGGAAATGAAGCTCTAGAGATACAAACGGGAGACGAGATTACACATGGCCACAAGCTCACTTGCTCACAAAGTAGTATTGAATACGACAAATCCGGAGACAGCAAACGGCGTGGAACAAGACCTCGTTCAAAGTCTTTTCTAGAAGAACCTTCACGTTCAAAGGCTGCTTTATTTATGCAACGGAAACCAGGGGGCACAGGACTTAGATCAACTCACGGCTCTCACGGTGACGGTATTTGTCTTTGGCCCTCTTGGGACATCAGCAAAGGGTAATAACATAAACATTAGGTCACACCCCCGTTCATCCTACCGAAGGTAATGTCGTAAGTAACTTATTAATAAGAAGGTGAAGTTATTCCAAAGATCT